>QTSX02006575.1:0-169086 GCA_014839935.2 Entomophthora muscae
ATTCCCTGACCAGCTGGACTTATCTGATTGCTTTTGTGTCTCTGTTATATGCCATCATTACCTGTTTTTATGATGCACATGGAGATGATAACTAGGCAACCTATGGAGGATAAGCAGGAAAAATATTCAAGAAGAATAGTTTTACAGAGCAACATATTTTGCTTTTCAGCTCAAGCTAATTTGGCTTGATCCTGGTATGGGCCTAGGGATTGATTATGGGTGGGAGAGGTTGTATATCTTTTTACCATATGGCTGGGCTATTGGTTTGCTGGGGTGAGGATGTGTATCATTGGAATACAAGTTGGAAGAGCTCAACCCTGCTCTCTTGAGCTATGAGTTGAGTAAGTATGGTTTTGTTTACATTACCTTGATGGGGATTGCTGATCAAAACAGTTCCACATTTGGTAGCACTTTACCCCAGGGTTACTGCTGTGAGCTATATCAGGGGGCATGCACCGGCTATGTCAGAAACACTATGTTAGAATTATTTGACAACAGTCAAGAACATAAGGTTCTTCAATTAGGAGTCATTGGTGACCATCATCCTTGTAAAGATAAACTTAAGATTTCTAATATTAATAATTTATTATGTAATGAATGTTCTAAATTATCTTCAAAAGTGTTATGAAAGTAACAGTTTTGAACCCCAGAACAGAGTTTGAACCCGCTTTCAGCCACCAGGCAGGGGCGGGTGGCAGCAGCTTGCCCACACCTGGGTTTGCTTTGAAAAGCAATTATCCAGGTGCAGGAACCACTCCTGCCCTGGCAGAAGCTGCAGGGCCATCCTGGGCCCCAAAGGCTATGCCCAAGCCTTGGTGGGTTTGGCTGGGCCTGGGCAGACTATTTTAGCTGCCCAGAGCTCCTAGTTCAAGCCCACCCTCCATTTAGTAATTTGTAGTTCCCAATTGGGAACCCCTTTTTTAATCAAGTCCTTTTGCCTCAGAAATTCCTGTCAAACCAGTCCCAAATGGTAATCAAATTGAAAAAGACCCCATGACACCTGCAGCCAAACCTGTCAGAACCAATGGCCATTCAGGCAAAGATGGGTCACCAGCAAGCCAAGCAACTGTTTCTGAAGACCCCAACCATGATAATGAAGCAGTCAACCAACCAGCAGGATTTGAGATGCCAAACCTTGTCACACAGATAGCACCAGAAGAATGCCCAGAGGCACCTGCATGTGAATGAGTATATAAGCCAGAAGCACCAGAAGAATTTTGTATTGCCATTCTTAACAATAAAGTTGTTATGAACCTTTGGTTCACCAATCTGATTCCTTACATATTTTTGATATTCTTCTATCTGCAATCACCTAAGCACCAGTACTCAACCTCAGGAGTTGAACATCAAGCCCCAGCTAGAGACCTAGAAGCGCCTGATTACTACCATCCCCTGGGCTGTGGCTGGGAAGGCCATCTTCTACCTGGTAAAGTTAGGTCCCATCATCTGGTGGGCCATGCCAGTACATGTATCCACCCCTCCCTCACCTGAAGGGGCATCACGGTACCCCTGTTATCCTGACAAAAAGTCTCTTCCTTGATCCCTGTTGATTTTAGATCCTCTGCAACAAGAATCAACCCTGAGTCTTCTCAGGTGGTTGACAGTCAGCTAAATGTTAATAAGAATAAGACATTTAGTTTAGATTGTCTTTTACTTGGATTTGAGATTACCAGCCAATCAGATTGACCAGTTTTAATCAAAAAAACCAACTTCAATGTTCTACTAGTTACACAAACTTCCCTCCAGCTTGCAGGCTCCATTCTTTTAGCCATTAAGCCTGGGGTGATACCTGCTATTTCTGGTGGATGTTTAAGCCATCAAGAAGATCTCCCAACCAATGGTTAACTTAAAACAGCTGGGTTTAATTAAACTAGCTGTTTTAATATAAGTCAGGGAATCAAATGGGAGTATAGATTATTTATTTATATACAGCTGATTCTTACCCCTTCTATAATCTTCTCTCCTCTTCAAGCTCTCCAACTTCCCCAGGGTTTCCCCCCTCTCATATCATGAATATGATTTTCAACTGATAACATGCTATATAAGGGCTAATGCTTACATGATATTAGTTTTAGTTAATTATATCTTTTCCTAGCCAACTTTTATACTCCTTGCACTTGCTCTTCAATCCTTGTCCAAAGAACCATGATATTACTTAAGTCCTCCCAAGAGGAGCCCCTTGAGTATAAATGGTTGGCTTGGCTACTCCTTCTGCAGGCCTTTGGGGCCAGCGTTTTGTTAGGAACTAGAGCCAACTCTAGTTCCTCTACTCCCTTCTCAGTACCTTGAAAAGTCTTGGCGCTGTGTGATGCCTGAATTTTGGTATACTGCTACTCCCCCATCCCAGAATTCTCCTATAAAGGAGAAACTTCATATATACAAGGAAAATGTCATGGCCTGGGTTGCTCCCAGGGGAACCTTCAGTTGAGGGGAAGGGTCAAGCCTGGAAGACCCAGTAGATGATGAGGGCTATCCACATCACATAATTGGCAGCCATGGCCCAAGGACGCCACACTTCCATGTGGGGAATCACTTGCTCATCAAGCCTCAGAATGGTCAGGTAGGCAAACCCAAGCTTGCTGCAATCCTATGATGGTGAGGACGGAACAAGGGGGAGTTCTCCTGCGGCAGTGCTCATGGTCTGGCTTGTCTGGGCAAGTTGGCAGAGCAGAGAGACACCAGGAAAGGAGAGGAAGGGTGCAGGAGCAGGAATTATCTCCTGATACATCACTCTAGTATATGGGATGAAGGCTGGCATTGATTGGTTGGAGGCAGAAAGAAGTTGCTCTGTTTCCCAGTGCTGGCGTTGGTGTTGGAGGTACTCTTTATTTGATAGCACTAGCAGTATAAAAAATTTTATAATGTAATAAACCCTTGCAAAGTATAAATGATCAGTGTGCATTAACCAAAAAAGTTTATTAGATGAAGATGTCAACAAGGAAATGGGTTGCCAGTGTTCCCATCTATATCCTGCTGGAAAACTGCAATTGTACTGACTGGCAACTTCTTATTGATTATCTTGAATTATTCTTGAGTTGGGTTCCATTAGCAAGGCCTGATTTGTCAGTTAAGAATATCAATTCACTATTTTTTCCCTGGGGAAGCTGGCAGGGGATTTTGAGGCCATTTGGCAACCCAATTCCCAATTCCTTGGTTTCAGAGGGTGTGGGCCAATTAAAATTCTTTTTGCTTGACATTGGAACAGTTTCTAATTGCCCCCAGGTTTGGCTTTTACCATGGTTTGATTCCCACTTGGCATTAAGGTTATTTTTTCAGTCAGTGTTATTGATAAAGTGATTGTTTGGTTGCAAAATTGCTCAATCACAGGCATTAAACCTATGCAACATAGGGTTTTTTCTGGCAAATTCTGGGCCCTGACAGAAAACCCCAAGACTCAAGCTCTCACAATCTTCCATCCCTTGGCATCCACCTTCTTGCTGAGCTATCTGGGAGTTTAATTCTTCTTGGGCCAATTCAGTCCTCTTTTGAGAAGATACTGTCTACTTGGTGAGATTTTCCATATGGGAATGGTTTCTGTTCCTACAGGAACCTTGGTTACAGGCCTACATCTGTGCCAGGGGTCCACTCATTTGGGAGCTTTCCCCAACGGAATGAAGAAGAGCTCCTGTTGTGAAAATCAGTCCTTCTAGTCCTTCTGGTTACTTCTTGGTTGGTTGGTTGGTTGGCAAGAACAGGAAAGACTGTATTTATGATGACTTACCACTGATAAGATGACCTTAAGTCTTTATCTATCCAGCGGAGGTAACAACTAAGAGTAGTCAAATGTATATCAAGTAGTAAGTGTAAAAGTATATTTATTTGATAAGAGCAGGGAGAGTTATATAGTCATTAAAATGATAATAACCCAGGATAAATTCCTGTGACTAGTTATCACTGTGCATATGAGGTTGGTTAATCTGGGGAACTAATCTGGGTACTTCTGCACATGAATGACTTTTTCTAATCAATCCTTGCATATAGATGACCTCATATGCAATATTTTAAGTATTTGTATAACTTCCTTAGTAGCTTAGGACCACAACAACTACAGAGGCTAGAACCTGATATCATCATACTGTGGCAGTATTTAAAGTCATTTTGAATGTATATTAAAGTCAACTGATCTCAATATTATAATAATAGTATTATATCAATATAAACTTATAAAAGATTAAGTACTTTAGTTATGCTAAAATAAAGATACAATTCAGTATTCACTATATTATATTAACTAGCCACAATTGTGATAGGCTAATCAACATAACATAGCTCATTTTACAACAGCTCCCAAGTTAAACTTGGCTAGAGTGGTCCCTTCTGGAATTCCAGTCATCAACATGGGTAATAAATGGCCTAGTAGTCTGAACCTCCCTGAAAAGGGAGTGGTGTCATGAATGACATTTTAATACTTGTATTGAAAACCCAAGAGTTGAACCCCAGTCATCTGAAGGTGGATTGAGCCCCCCAGGATGACCCAGGACCCGCTGACCCGTTAATTCACAGACTTGAGTTGTTAAATTACCCTGCAACCTGCAGGCTTAATATTGAGGATCCACTGAATGGTTGCCAGATTGCTGCCAAACCAGTGCCACTGAAGGCCCATAACTACGCAGGAGACGTGGCCTGCCTAAAGGAGGTTGGAAAAAGACCTACTACTAGCCCTGCCAATAAGTACCAGCTGTTGCCAGTCTTTAGTCCAGAAAGAGTATTGCAATTGGCCAGCTCAGGTGACATAGTAAATAACAGAGGTAAAACAAAGCATTGCCACTTCTGTTCTCCAGAGCCATCCTAACCAGGACCCGCCAAACCAGTACCACTGATGACCCAGACCTGTGAGAAGTTGTGGCTTGGACAAAACCCACTACTATTCCTGCCAATAAGCACCAACTACCGCCAGTCCCCAGTCCAGAAAGGGGAATGCAATTAGCCAGCTCAGGTGACATAACAAATAACAGCGGCAAAATTAAGCATTGTCACTTCTGTTTTCCAGAGCAAACCCAACCAAGACCTGCTTCTCTCAAGACTCTAAGCCAAGATCCATGCCCTGCTGGCAAATTGCCCATGGGCCTGAAGTCTGCAAAAATCAAAGAAGCAAAACCACATGGTATAAGAACCCCAGCAGTATCAGGATGCCCATATTGTCATGTTTGATAATAAAGTTTTATGAACCTTTGGCTCAAAAAAATCCTATCTTATCTAGTCTTAGTGATCTTTCATCTCAACTCTGGCCAGGTAGACAATCAGGCAATCACCCCCTCCAGAGGCCAACCTGCTGACCTGTTGCAGGCACTAACCTGTTCCCCTGGAGCCCTCTTTGGACCTGTGCATTTTACTGAATACCCGCCCAACCCCACCTGCTCAGAGTATGGCTTGGAAACCATTCTCATTTCCAATACATTGGCAAGGACTAGAGAAGCTGAATACATAGGATGTGAAGGAAAGAGGATTGAGGTGCCGCCCTTATTGTTCAAAGACAAGTACAATTATCTTCCCAGGTACTTTGTCCCCATGACCCCGCCCTTAACCTTAAGACCAGACCGCCCAATGGACCCTACTGCTGCGGCAGAGACCATATTTACCCAGCTTTTTGGAGTACTCTATATTACTCTGACAGAATTGGTGGATTCCATGGTCCCGAATCCCGGACCCTGGTCCTTACTCGGGCAATCTGTATCTTACATGATCAAGTTAGCACCCATTCTATGGTGGGCTTTACCTGCTGGCTTGGCCCCACCCCATCCTGAGCTGCCTAATGCCTCTACCTATGCCTGGCTACTGTGACAGAAATTGTGGGATATTAAGAAGCTGTCTCATAGTGGTGTGAAATTACCACCCAAACCCACATTGAGTTAATGATTAACCACCAACGCAGCTTCAAATACTGGTTTTTAAACTTTCCAAATGAGAATACTAGGGTTAAGTAAAATAATTAATCCTAACCAAAGTAGCCCAAGATAAATAACCTGTGAAAGTATTGAAGAATCTTCAGAATAAAGTTTAGGACATTGAGATGCAATACAATTTTCAGGTTCAAAGACTGGGGGGACAGCATCAAGATTGGCAGGCATGGGATTAACATTGGGAGGTGCTGACAACAAAGTTCCAACTGCAGGGCCCCATCTTCCAGGAATGATCTGGCTTAGAATAAGATTGTAGGGAATGTACTGTAAATTCAGAACCTGAACGTAAAAATGCAGGATTGTCAAATCCTTGGTCCAAATTTTGAATCACTTTTGTGGGCAACTCAGCTTAGTGAAAAATAAAATATTTAATAAAATCAAACATTTAATTTGATTTTTTTGATTTATTTAAATTGGCAAATTTAGAATCTCTTGAGCAGATAACTCAACTAACAAAAGACAAAACCCAGCAATAAATGCAGGATACATGAATCAGAAATGCAGGATTCTAATGTATGATTTGAGATTTCCTGTATTTCAAATGAATCATAGGCATCATGTAAAACTTAAAAAATCTGAAATTGCGGGATTTTCAAATCCAAGAACCAAGTTTCAAATCATAATTGCAAGGAATTTGAAATAAATATAATTTATGGGTGTCTTAAAAAGGATGCTAAAGGATCTAGAGTGGATTTGTGCTGATTCTTTTAGGAATCATAGGCATTCTCAAAAATCACCCTATTCTGATTTAGGACGGCTAAAATTTAGATCATAATATTCACAAAATTAACATATATAACAATAAAATTGACTGAAATTTACATTCCTCTTCTTGAGTTTAAAATTTTAATAAAAATTTATTATGTCTTCTTTTAATAATAACCAAGTCAACAAGCTGATCCCTGGCCTTGACAAAATTATGCAGGGCTACACTGGGTCTCTTAACAGTGAAGCCTCTGTCTATGGCCACTCCCAACCCTCAGGCCCCTCCACAAGCACTACCTAGAAGTGTGTTCTTTCTCCCGCATCCTCAAGCATGGCCCTGTTTGCCCATCACGCACAGGCAGCTGCTAACCAAAATCCCTTATCAGCAATGGCATCCAAAACCAGCCATTTTAGCCATGGGGTCACCCAGAGAGCCCAGGACCCTGAAACAGCCAATCAGATGGCATTGACCAGTTCCCATGATGAACACATCCCTCCCCCAGCCAATCAGCCTGCAAGACGCAGAAGAAAACTAATCACTCCAGAGATTGTTCTCAAAATGGTTGAAAAGCAAGGGAAGCTTATGTCCCTTGGGAAAATTGCAGCACAATGGGGTTTGCAAAGTCTACTGTGGCTGCAGCCCTGCAAGCCCATGCCAACTGTGGCCCCCCTACCAAGAAGACCCCAACTGGCACCCATACTTCAACCAAAGGTGACACAGCCCATCCCCTTATGATGGCCATTATGGAACATGACCCGCAGATGCCCCTGGTCCAGGTATGTCTTCAGTTGGGACTCCATGGCATCTTCATCAACAAAAGAATGGTGAATTTTTGGATGCACAGAGTTGTGGTTGCTGCTAGAATCTTGTCCAATCAAGTTCTCAGTGGCCCCATTTTGGTGGACACTGACCCCTACAATTCAAAGATTATTAATTTTATCAAAGGAAGGGCAATGAGGGCCCGTAATGACGTAATCTTCCTGTTGTGTGCTAAGATATCTGCAAGTATCCAAGACTTTGGAGAGAAGCGTATCCAGTCTGATGTGTACAAGCGCGGCCCAATATTGTATCAGTTTGTTGGGGTTTTATTGGCAGTTTCCCCATTAGGCGTCAATTATTACTCGGCAATATTGAATACCGCAGATGGGTATGCCTACCAGACGGAGCTCAAGGCCATGCTGGAGGAGTGGGTCATACAAAACACCATGCACACAGTTGTACTGAGTGCGGAAATGGAGCAGTGGGAATGGGCTACCCAAGAAATCAGGGCTGCAGGGCATACCTGCTGGTCCTACCCCATCAACTACGCCAGCATGCATCTTGCAGATGTATGTCTCTACAATTCAGGTTCCGCCCTCAGGCACTTAAAGCCTGCCACCTACAACAAACTATGCACCCAAATTGATAAGTGGTATGAGCTTTTCCCTTCCGCGTCTGTCCAGGACTTATTTGATCTCATCATCTTCTATGCAAGTGATAGTGATAAGTCCAGAAGGGACCCTGTCTCCCCCCACGCCAGTCCATCTGTTTTGTCAAGCCAGTATATGTGATGGAAGAAGAATTTGGTCAATTGAAGCAATCAGCTCTTGCTGCCCCTTCCCAGTCAACAAACCCTGCCTCCCCAACCCCCCCATCAAGCCAACTGCCTTCCAACCCTGACTCCCAAACCACCACCCATTCCCTCCTCACTATCTCTGATGCCACCCCTTTCACAGGCAGAGATGAAGGCAATGTTCATTCTGCCCATTCCCTTCCCTTCCCGTCCTTTGATTAGTAAAGAAATCTTTTCTTTGTGGCAACTTATTAAAATTGATATCTCTCTTTAAATTCATAATTAATAATATTTTCTTTTTAGATTATCAACATTTCCCATAATTAATACAATGTTGTACATTTTACAATTAGCTTAAAATTATGAGCATAAATATTTTTCATCATCATTAATAAATTAGCAACAATAAATGTAAATATTGCATTAAAATTTTGCAATTAGACATCAACTATTGATATTTAGAAATCATGTGCATAACTCAAAGCATTTTGTTTAATAAATGTCACTATAAACTAGGCCTTTTTCATTGTAATTTATCTAAATTGACTGTTTTTATATTAAAAAGCCATTAACACTTAGTACAAATATTGATACATAGTGCATTTTACAGCCTGTATATTTACCCACTGGTAATAATTCTGTAGACTTTTCAGTCAGATTTTGCAAGGTAATAATAATGTAATGTGTTAATAGATTACTGTTTATTGTCATTAATTGGTTGATTTTCTTTGCTGTGGCAATTGTGCATTTTCTGATATTTACGCACTAGTATGCAATTGGATGTGAAGCCAACCAATTGGTAACTAGTGCGTAAATATCATAAAATGCACAATTGCCACAGCAAAGAAAATCAACCAATTAATGACAGTAAACTGTAATTTATTAACATATTACATTATTATTACCTCGCAAAATCTGACTGAAAAGTTTACAGAATTATTACCAATAGGTAAATATACAGGCTGTAAAATGCACTATGTATCAATATTTGTACTAAGCGGTAATGGCTCTCTAATATAAAAACAGTCAATTTATTTTAAATTGTAATGAAAAAGACCTAGTTTACAATGAATTTTATTAAAAAATGCATTGAGTTATACACATAATATCAAAATATCAAGAGTTGACGTGTAATTACAATATTCTAATCCAATATTTACTTTTATTGTCTTTAATTTATTAATGATGATGAAAAATATGTATGCGTTGAAGACAGTACTATAAAAACCAGTTTTTTGATGGAATTCAAACAAAATGTCAAAAATCTATAACTTGATCAACAAATTAGAAGCATACCTGCAAAAGGTTGTTGAAAAAAAGAAATAACAGGGAAATATTGACAGGAAAGCTGGGTAACAAGGGCCAGCCACTAATCCAGTCAAAAGAAGATGCTCTAGATAAATTGGGAAATATTATAGATGAAAAGAACAAAGAAGCATTACTTAATCTGCAGGGAGCAATTTTATCAAGTCTAAAGTTCAACAACATGGTCTACAATTTGTGGGAGTTCTGGCAGGGGGCCAAAGAAAACAATAAGATCAAACTAATCAAAGGAACAGAAATTCAAAAGGAAATCAACACCAATGAAGAGGAAAGCAATCAAATGAAAACAGATGAAAATGAACCACAATCAAGAAGCAGAAGTGCTTCAAGAAATACAGAAGCTTTATAAAATGAAAACCAAGAAGAAGCACAAGTAGCAAGAAATATAAGAAAAATTAAGCCTAGAAAAATTAATGAAGAGCATCCAACACTCATGAAGTTTGCCGAAGTGGCGCCTGTGGCTGAGGGGGCCACAGGGGAAAGAATTAGTAAGTCTTTTTATGTTTTACTTATATTTATTTTATTCATCACCAGGAATGGGGATGAGGTCGCAGAAGTGGCAGCTTATACGCCAAGTTGGTTTTATGGGGGTTACCAGTCACTGGTGGCCCCTGTGAAACAAATAAATAAAAACCAAATAAATAAAATAATTCAACAGAATATGAATAATTTTTTTAATATTGAAGCTCAAGATAGGGAATATTCACCACCTGCGGGGTGCTCTCCATGGATACGGGAAGCATATGAACTAGGATCAACTATCAAAAGCAAAGAAATGAATGAAATTTGTGGGGATATCAAACTAAACTTTGATGAATACATATACAAAAGCATTCAAAGATTCCCCTTCACAAACATCAACAAATATGAAAAGAATTTAATAAAAACCAACTTTCAAATAGGAAATGAATATTTGAAATATGCAATTTTTAATGAAGTTTTTAAGGCACTATCAAATAAAGTCAGGATGTAGTCCTTGTGAATAATTTTAAACCTTTATTAATATTGTTTGCCGAGGCCTGGGAGCTGATTTGAGTTTGGCACCCCCCAGAACCCTCTTCAAGTTCAACCAAACATCCTATATTAACAGGTTAGTTCAAACTTTCAAAAAATTATGCATGTTCTCAGAAAAGTATACCTTGCAGATAATCCACGTTGCGGTATACCTGGGAATCCTCCTACACTGCATATTAAAAACCAATGTCAAAAAGTTGGAGGATGTACCTATTCAAATGTATATTTACCGCATAGCCCTCAACCGCCAGAAGACACCACAGGAATACAGGACAGTCAAGCATGTCCTCTATGACTCATTTGCATTGGCAACACTATACAGTAGTTTTAAAAGCTATGACAACAAGCAAAAATACTTCAGATTTAAACAGACTGATTTCAGATTTAAACAAAATCCAAGTTGCGCGAGATTCAGGATTCAATTAATTTAAATATTTTTGGTTAATAAATGAACTGTCAAACCAAAAACAAAATTTCACTAACCCATTATACAAAATTAAAGCAAACATCAAGCAGTGTAGTTCAAACCACAAACAAAATGAACTGACACAACAAGTGAAATGGATGGATGCTATTCCGGAGTATATTATAATCCAAGCAGGATTCATATGAGGCACCAGCAGAAGGACCAAAATGAAACAAAATTTGAGCAATATAGAAACGAGATTCCACAAGCACAAAACAAAATGAACTCACACAAGATGTTTAGTATGAGCAGCCTAAAATAGAAAAATAACAGTACAATAGCCAATCAACAGCTATCCAATTTAGGAACATAGGCATTTTATCCATTTTTAATGCTCCAGATTTGTATGAAAAGGTTTTGAGAACCTTCTAAATATGGACTTGAGATTACAATAAAAATAAATCATTAAATTTTAAAGTTTCTACTTTTTAGTGATTTTATCCTAGGTTTTTTTACAATATGGCTTTTACTAGCAACATCTTCAACGGCACAAGCAGCCAAACCAGCAGCAGCCAGACCAGCTTCAATGGAGGCAAGGCTCAGAACATGGAGGCACCCGTTTACACCCAAGCCTTTGAGGCAGGTAACAAGGAAGCTGACCTGTTACTGTCCCCCGACCTATATGGCTTTGACTTGTTTGAGAGTCATTTAGCGTCTAGCTCTTCCCTTGCTCCCACACCCACCCCTGCACAAGCTGCCCGTCAACCAACCAATCAGGATGGCAACCTTGATTCAGAACAACTTCCCGCCACTGCCCAACCTGCCCCCCCCTCAGCCAATCAGGCTTCAGCTCCCGCCCAGCGCCCCAAACGCAGAATAATCACTGCCCAAATTCTTCAGGAAATTGTGGCACTCAACCTGCAGGGTCTGTCCTGGGATCAGATAGCCAGCCAATTACAATTAACCTGGGCTACTGTCATGCAGGAGTTCAACAACCTGATGAATAAGGGAAATCTGATTGGGACAGCCAAGAAGCCAAAGAAGGCCACAGAGTCTCAGATCAATGAGGCATACCCAATAATGCTTGACCTCCTCCAGCGGGACCCCAAGCTTCCCTGACCCAGGTCTGGAAGCAACTTGCGCACCATGGCATTTGGGTGTCTGAGTTCATGGTGCAGCTCTGGATGCACAGAAAGGTGGCTTCAATTAGGGTTCTTACAAATTTTTCTGGCAACCAATGGGATGGTGCTGAGGATTCCCCATATGACACCAGAATCAAATCAACCCTGGTCAGATGCTTGACAAGTCTAACAGATGACATCATGTTTGTCTTGTACTACAAGTTATTGATTGTATTTGACAATTTTGGTGAGCAAGGAAAAGCCGCCGCCAAGAATAGAAGGAAGAAGGTCAAGAAAGGGACGTTCATTGGTGCATTTCTGGCTGTTTCAGCCAAGGGTTTTGTCTACTATTGGACAAACCCAGATTTCATCAATGGCTACTCATACAGCCACATCCTTGGTGGATTACTCAACTCCTGGGATGGCTCAAATTCCAAGTACTGGGGTTTCTTGAGCCACCAGATGGAGGGTAGCTCCACTGCCCTTGAGGCCATCCAGGGACGCAGGCACCAGGCCTCTGTGTACCCAGCTGGCCACGCAGACATCCATCTGGCTGATATTGTCTTCTTTAACATTGGAGATACACTACAGGAGCGCCGCCCTCAGGCTTTCAACGACCTCTATCTTGGGGTCCTTGATCACAATTTTCTCTTTGATCACCAAATGGTGGCTGACTTGTTTGCGCAAATGGTTTTCCATGTGAACATGGGCAACCAATCACGCAAGGATAAGCGCCTTCCACCCCGTGCCACAGACACCTACCAGCCCATCCAGCCAATGACTGATGAGGAGTACAATGAGCGGTATATAGTGGCCATCACGCACAATCCTCCTGCCTCCACCCCCGCCACCAACACCCCCCACCCGCAAACCCAACCCATCCAATCCCAGACCCCCCAGGCCAGCACTGCCTCTACGTCTTCCTTCCCGCACCATTCTGCCAACTAGGCATCACTCTTCCCCGCCTCAATAAACCCCCTGGTTCCAAAAAAATTCTATTTATATTATCTTTATTTTGAATTTCAATTGTTTGTTTCTCTTTGTTTATAGTTGGCTATATTCTTTATGTTCAGCTTATTTATATAAAATCATATATTTACTATGTTGTGTATCTAGATCCTGAACACAGTTATTTTTAGCACTTAAACATATCCTCTTGTGAAAATATTAACAACAATTTGGTGATCAACTAAATTTAAATTAGAAATTTTTTAGGTTAATTGTATTTATATAAAGTTGTTACTGATCCAAATTCAAAACCTTAATGATAAACTTTAAGCCAATCAGGAGCCAAGTGATAAAGTGATTGTTATGACATAAAGGGACATTCAATAATTCTTTGATGCATGTGCGCTAATTAATATGATTGGCTGGATGTTTTGCCATTGTACGCCATTGCCGCTGTGGCAAGTTGTTGATGGACTAGTGCCCAATCAGCTGCTGGGTTAGCACTATTCCATCAACAACTTGCCACAGCGGCAATGGCGTACAATGGCAAAACATCCAGCCAATCATATTAAATAGCACACATGCATCAAAAAATTATTGAATGACCTTTTATATCACAATAATCACTTTATCACTTGGCTTCTGATTGGCTTAAAGTTTATCATTAAGGTTTTGAATTTGGATCAGTAACAACTTTATCTAAAATCAGTTAACACTGTAATTTTCTAATTCAAATTTAGCTGATCACCAAATTGTTGTTAATATTTTCACAATGGGCTATGTCAAGCGCCAAAAATAATATGGTAATCAAGGAAACAATGCCAACACAAAGCAAACAACACATATTGAGATGAGCGTAAAACATATACACAATGGGTAAAAAGATGGGATAATGTATTAAATGGGAAAACAAAAATGAATAAACAAAGAGGCAACAGTATCAAAATAATACAGAATTTATTGGGGCAAAAGCTATAAAAACATATGAAAAGGTTAGTAAAAAATCAATGAGAAAATTGGAAAAGCTTCTCAAGGACCTCGACTTGGCAATTGCCAAAATAAAGGACATTGACCGCAAGGTCAAAGCCAAAGTGAAGTCTGCCGTCCTCACTGGGGACAAAATTAACAAGGTGTCCGCAAAGGCACTAATGTCAAAAATGCCAGACACCCCAGAGAAGACAATCAAGCGCTTACTAAATATTCAAAAACTGTGGTCAAGGGCCTCCAGTTCAAGGCATACAATCTTTCCGCACCGTCTGTCTGGGTTGATGACCCAGAGATGCATGTCCACCTCAAACCCGCCAAGCATGCCAGGGCAGAGGATACTGAATTGCCTGCACAATTGATTGCACCAAGAATGGCAAAGCTGGCTGAAGCCGCCGGCAAGGAAGAAACCCAAGAAGGTAACCTAAAAAATTATAATTAATAAAAATTCTTAAATACTTATCTTTTTTTTAGAAGATGTTGATGATGAACTCTGTCGGGTCCTGGTCCCTTTTGTCCCCCCACCTTCTATGCCAAATATGCTAATCATGTGGCAAGGCAGCTTTTCCTGTCCCCCCCTGTCTTGCAGGAGCTTGAAGACAGGATCCATGGTACATTCCCAATGTCCAGGGAGGCATTGGCTGGGTTTTCACATGGTGAGGGGGCATTTGAGTGGGCAGTTACTGCCTACAAAGACGCCCAACTGGTCTGCCTGAAACCAGTTAACCTCAGTGGAGTTTACTGTGTAAACTCCATTGAGTTTATTTGGGACGTCCTGGCAACGCTCCCATTCAAGAATATACCAGAGATGGGCTGGGCTCATGTGGCTGCTTGCTTCTGCTTCCCAGTAGAGCATACCATCTCTTACCTGTTGGAGAACTTTGGGCGCGCGGTGTCAAAATTGGCAGTTGCAGACACAACAGCTGTAAAGAAGACAAAAATCCTCCCAGCGGACTTTGGGCTGGCCTGGAGTGCCAGCAAGACAGGGGTCCCTGCAGCTATGGAGCTGACCTTCGCCAAAACCAAGCACAAGAAGAAGATTAATGCTATATACAACAAATTGTGCGAGTTCACGGAAGCCTTTGCTGGGCAAAGGCTTCATCTGGTTGTTTACCTGGGGTTCCTATTCTACTTTGGGATGGGCGCGTCTGTAGAGGACCTAGACGGGGTCCTTCTTGGGGTCAATGAGGCCAGGCTCTCACTGGACAGGAAGAAGGTCCCCCTGGGTATGACTCGGTGGATCACGTCATACAGGACACCCTGGTCCTGGCTGGCATCTTCGGGTTTGCAGCCCTGCCAGAAAAGCTGCTCCTCCATTCCCACCTTAGCATCCTTCCTTTTACCAGCAGGCACAAATATGTTAATATGGATGTATCCACCGTCCACAGTGTGGCAGTGGAGGTTGTGTGCCACCTCCATTGCGGGGTGGGTAAATACCGCCAAACCCATTATAGGTGCACTTAATTTTATCTCTATATCAATAAATATATTTATACTCTATTATATTTTTATATTATAAATAATTTTTCAAATAATATTTTAGCTAACAAGATTTGCAAAATATATTGCGGAAATGGGTTTCATAAAAGTATTAAATAATACGGTAATAAAATAAATTTCAACTTTACAATTTATGTTTAATTTTTATAAGACTATTTTATAATTATTTGACAAAAGTGATATAAATATATTTGTGTAATCCAGTATCAAGCGTTTGGGATAACCTCAGATGACATATATTGATGGATCTTCTGAATGTGATTGCAGGCGTGGAACCATCTAAATATAAAATGACAATCAATAAATCTTGAATAGTAAATTAGAGAATATAAAAAAGTTGGACACACTAAGCCTTTAATTGACTGGCTGTTTGGCTAGGAACAAGGGGATGAACAAATCAGCGTGGCCATAGAATTTGGTCACGGTCTCAGTTGGGAGGGTATGGATCCCAGCCTGCAGCAAATTAAAGAGGTCCTCGGTCCCTGTTGGGGTTCCTTGCTTGACAACTTGCTTGAGCCACCCAAAGACTTCCTCAATGGGATTTAGGAAAGGCAAATAGGTGGGGAGGAAGAGAAGACGCAAATTTGCTGTGGCCAATTGTTGGAGGCCCACTGCAATGCTTGTGTCAATCAGTGGGAATTCTTCAAGAATGTCAGCCACCTTGTGGAGACCAACATTGTCCAATACAATTACATTGGTGAAGCCTGGGCTTGTGCGCCTCAGGTGCTCCTGGACCAATTGGAGGAATGACAAGAAGGTACGGCTGTTGTGAGAACCCAATATCATTTGATAAAGCTCAGCCCCCTTTGGACCAAGGAGAGCCACCATTGAGTATGCTGTGGCGCGGACAGCAGCACGCCGAGCCATCCCGTCATTGGAGCCTTTGGGGACATACCCATACCCATTGCACATCAAAAAGGAAAATATTGATTCATTGATATAATAGAATTTCACTGTCCCCTTGGCTTTGAGGGCAGTGTACACCTCTGCATAGTTTTTCCGGGTCTCAATGTTGGTTGGGCTATTCCAATTTTACAGATAAACCCCAAGAATTTTCCAGAAAAAGTGCACCTTCTTCAACAGATGGTAGTAAAAAGAAATGAAAGCCTCAACCCCAAAAGCAGACTTGACCATAGCCTGTATATTTGCCAGTTCAAGATGGCAATCTTGGGTTATCCACTGGCGGATTGCCTATTTGTGCTCCTTGGTGAGCATGGAAGAAACACACAAGGATTTCTCTGCAGCAAGGACTCAGCCAGTATCAATGAACTTGTTGAAGGTCTTTGAGGCGTACTTAAGATCCACCCCAACAAGAGCCGCAGCCGCCTTGTAATCATCAGATTCCCGCATGAGCCGGAGAAGGATGATGCACTTAATGTCAGAAATGCTCTTGTGAGCAGGCTTTTTAGCACTGGGGATTGGCTTGTTGGTGTTGGGCACAACACAGGGCATGGGCACCTTGGTGTAAAACGCAGCAACTTTCTTTAGTACTAACTGTCCCTCATTGGTTTGGTAGAGCTCAGGCTCCTTGTCCTCCTCCTGATTGCCATCACTGACGTAGGGCTTGTAGCTAGTATCAAGTACAGGCTTCACCTTCTCCAGCATGGCTTACGGGACCAACTCTTGCTGGTATACAATGTCAAACACATACAAAGTAAGTTCTACCTCCTTTTTTTCTAACTGTTTTTGTAGTGGTGACCTTGGTGGGCTTCCGGGTCAGCTTGGAGACCCAAGGGTTGATGCTCCGCACTCTAGAAGCTTGTGCTCCTTGAACTGTCTGTGTCAGTGCAGCGTCACTATGGAACTCTCCTCTCCCGCCTCCCTCCTGAGTAGGCACTGTGTTTCACTAAGTCTATTCTTTGACCCGCGGGGCAACTGCAACCGCGGCGCACAACAGGTGCAATAGTAGTCTGTTGCTGTGTTCCTTCCATTTTGATAATTTAATAAAATATTAAATAAAACTTAATTAAGATACTCCCTAATTTTAATTTTTGCTTTTATCTGTTTATGGATATTCAATTAATATTTTTTCCCACCCAATATACCAATTATAGATTTTTTATTTCTTAGTTAGTTGTTTTTGGTTTTACCACACCCATTTTAGAATACCCAAAATAATTTCCACTCATTTTCCCATATTTTATGCCAAACTAAGCACCCAACACAATTTTTAAAAAAAAATTGTTTCAGATCTTGTGTCTTATTTTAGATACCTTGGTATCATTCCTGATTACAACCCATTGCACAAACTGATTGAGTGATTTTGTTTACATAGTGAGTTGCTATTGTGTTTTATTTTTGGATTGAGTTTTGACACACCACGCTTGGGTGTATTTTGTCACTGATTCACATAGTAAACATATGTACACCAAAAATCAACTCACACCATTTTGTTTGTGAATCAATGTATTTTGGATTATATTAGAATGATTTTGCTTTGCATGTGAGCACTTTGTTGCTGTGTTGACCCATTTTGCCCATTAACGCCAATAAACCCTGTTAACAGAGTGTATATTTTAACCTGAGAGTTGGATTTTGTTTAAATCTGAAATCATTTTGTTTAAATCTGAAGTATTTTTGCTTGTCACCATAGCTTTTAAAACTACTGTACGGGTACTATGTGCCCCCCAAAAAACCTACTAGTTGATTTGCTCACCCGCTTGCCTTTTATCAAACAATCAGCAACCACCAGGGTACAGGGCGCCACCTCTCTAGCAATCACATCCAGGGTTGTCCACCACGTACAGAAGAGTATGTGGATCCAATTAGATGCATTAGCCAAAAATTTAATTTCGGGGTATAACTTCCCGGAATAATCACATCCCTTTGCAGTCAGCATCCCCCAATAAATATTTTCCCCTTGCAAATTAATTTTTTTTACTTTTTATATTTTAATACTAAATTTTTTAATACTGAAATGTGTACTATTAAATTTTTACTATAAAAATTTAAATATTAAAAATATTTAGTATCTAAAAGTTAATATTAAAATTTTAATAATACATATTACAATGTTAAAATTTTTAATATCAAATATTTTGATATTAGAATAAATCACAATTTAATAAAAATAGTTAAATTTCAAATATTTAAACTTTAATATTTAACTTTTACAATTTCTAATTATAATTTTACTTTTAATATTTTTATTTTTATTTTAAATTTTAGTATGTAAATTATAATATTAATATATCTAAATATATTACAAGACATTAGTTAAAGTTGCGACCACGTCAAATATTAAAAATAAGTAAAAATGTTTTTATTTATTAGCTCGTTGAGTATGGGTTTATTTATCACATAGATAAACATCGAGAATTGAATTTATCTGCATATGCAGCCTGCTCCAATATTGTTCTAAACAAATGATTGTTTAGAACTCAAATTACCTTTCCCTTGTAATGTGATTTGGAAAAATATTTGATATACTTGACCTGCGTCCTAAGTACTAATTAGTAAGCAATACATGAAAATCATTGGTGGTCGTGTTGTGTGGCTATAGTGGCACTGAAATAACAAGGATCAGATGATGACATGCAAGGTCTAATTTGTGGTTTAAAAAAGCCAAAGTACCATCAACAATCCACAATTATTTAAATAAACTAATTTATTTCTAACTTTTTTTAAATTTATTCATTTATTAGCGCAACAGTCAATATAATATTCAGTGCATTAGAATAAAAATATTTGTCCTCATACCTAGTATAATTAATTTTACTTACCTTTTCTATGTATTCTTAAATATCTATAATACATTCAAACGTCACATTATTATATATAAATAATAATTATTGAGTCCTAATAAAAACAAACTAAATAAAACCCAGGGCGCCCATTTATCTGATTGGCTTGGAGGCCAGGGCTTTTGAGAGGAAGGATTCCGAGTGCTCATAGAAAGCCACCACCACATCAGATGGCATTGCAAATTGGCTGATCTTGAGAATGTTGAAGAGATCCTCTGTGTCCTGAGGGAGGCCTTGTTTCACCTTATTCTTGATCCAACCAAACACCTCCTTGATTGGATTCAGGAATGAGGAATATGGCGGGAGGAAGAGAAGTCTCATTGGACAATCAGTAAGTCGGTGGCTGGAGGTGTGGCTGTTTTTGTTAATGGGGGGAATTTGGACACAATCAGATCCACTTTGTGGAGCCCGACATTATCAAGCACAACAATGTTGGTTATGCCGCTATAATTTACCCAAAGGTACTCCTTGACGGCTCGGAGAAAATTGAGAAAGGTCCCGCTGTTATGGGAGCCTTTAATTATCTGATACTGGTCCAACCTGCGAGGACCAAGAAGCGTAATCATGGAACAGGTCTGGGAACAGACAGCTACACAATGGGCTACGTCATCCTTGGACCCCTTCTCAACCCATCTATGCCTAGACCTGAGTGAGGAGGAAAATGACAATTTGTCAATATAGAAGAACTGGACATTCCCAGTCTCCTTTAGTGCCAGATATGTCTTGGCATAAATGTGTCAATCCTCAATGGTCTTTTCACTGTTCCTATTGTACAAAGAAACTCTGAGCACCTTCCACAAGAAGCCCAAATCAACCATTGCTTTGTAAACAAGGGTTTTAGAAACAGAAAACCCAAACTCTGTGGCAAGCATTGATTGAACAGCAAGTGTGTCCAGGTGGCAATCCTTGGCTACCCACTGCTTGATTGCATCAATATGAACGGGCTGAAGAAGTTTGGGCTGCCGCTTAGCCTTGGTGGGTTTGAAAATTTGCCTGGTGTTGCCATACTTGGTGTTGATGTCGGCAATGTATCTGGCCATGACACCAAATCAGGATGCAATATCCCAAACCGCCATTCCCTCATTCAAGCAGTTAAGGAGAGCTTCACACTCACTATCCATCAACCAACACCAGCCCTTGGCAGGTACCACAGCATCCTGGCTACCAGGCTCAACACAGGGGACAGGGACCTTTGTGTAGAAGGTGGGATCACGCTTGCTTGCAGTGGCGCCATCAATGGTTGAATACACAGTAGGCGCAGATGGTTCCTCAGTGGTGGCCAATGGCTTGTAGGTGGTGTCAAAGACATGGGGGCAGGAAGTAGCAACTCTTGGGTCAAGAGTGCAGGGCCGGGTGACAACTGGGTAAACAGTGGAGGTGTAAGTAACCTCAGTGTTCCCGGTGATCCTGGTGTAGGAGACTTTGGTAGCAGGCCTTGAAAGTGGCTTCTGCCTGGGATTCAAGCTGGTAGTTCTGGCTTGGGATGCAGGAGCTGGTTGGCTGGCGCTGACACCTTGGGAGGCCTGTGTATTGGCATGACTCCCCTCAAGTTGGGTTTTGGATCTGTTCTTGGACCCTCTGGGACGCCCTTGTGGACAGGCTGCCCCGCGGGCTGGTGCAGGAGCGGGTTGGGAATGCAATTGACGGTCCATAAAAATCAAATAAAAAATAAATATTAGATTAAATATGTATTTATTTGGAGTTATTGGTTTAGTTGTGAGCAGTTGGTTTCTCTTGATTTAGCCTTGAATAGTAGCAGAGTTTCTATATCCGTAATTTGAAGTGTATAATATTGTATCCTTTCCAGTTTTGGATGATTTTAAAGTTTAATCACTTTTTATGTCTAAACATGGGTATTGAGATTGAATTTTTCATTTGATTTTAGTTGTGGTGGAGCTTATTTATTTGGGTTGGTGTTTCCTAGTGTGCTTAGTGTAAATTAAATTTGGATTCCAGTTCCCGCAATTATTATTTGAGTTTACTAGTGGCATTCAAAAGTGATTTGAAATTTGGTTCTTGGATTTGACAATCCCGCAATTTCAAAAAAACATAGTAAACTTAATGAAAATGGTTGATGGATTTGAACACTTCAAATATGATTCCAGTTAATTCATTTCATCCATTGGAAATATGCAGTTTGACTTGAACTTTGCAAAGTATCTATGAGTTCCCACATTTTCAAGTATTCAAATAAATACTCAAAAAAATTAATTTAATTAAAAAAAGGCCATCCTGCAAAAGTGATTCAAAATTTGGACCAAGGATTTGACAATCCCGCATTTTTACGTTCAGGTTCTGAATTTACAGTAGCGCAACAATCCAACTACAGGATGCATTTCAACAGTAAAGCTAGATTAGGGAATATGTGATTTTTATTGAGTAAATTTTTATAGGACTCAACTCTTAGAGAGGAAACAGTGAAAATCATTCAATATATATCAAAAATTGTCTAAGCAATACCACCTGGATCCTGGGCTCCTATTCCTTCTGCATCGTCAAGTGTGTATCTAGTCCAGATTGCAAAGAACCCTTGGGTGACCAGTTTCTGACAACCATGCTGATTAGCAAGCTCATATTGGGTAACCCTCAAATTACGCCAATTTATCAAATCAATTTGCAAGGAGGAATTAGTTCCAGCTGGCAGACTGGAGCAGCTGTAACCCATTTTCAATTGACCGTTTGATTTAAATCTGTTAATTTGGTCAATTTCATTAAAGGTTTGCTGGCTTTTTGAGCCTTTCTACTTGTCTGGATAATTCCTGGCATGATGGAACCTACCCTGACAGCTACCTGACAAGTGAGGTGATTTGACAGGTACTAAATATGGGTATAGCCCAGGACCAACCATGGCGCCTGAGGATGGATAATAGGAGGGGCTGGGCAGGTTTGACGTAAGGAGCATGGCGGCGGTGTGGGCCAAATTGATACCAGATGAAGTCTTTGGATTTGTTGGTTGGTGTAGGGTCTTAAAGCTCACGTCAGCCCAGAAGTATCCCAGGAACACACAGAAAACTGCACTGGGAGGAGGGGTTTCATGCAGTTGGTGGGGTACACCGTTCTCTACTGATTGATTAGGGGTTGAGAGCATAGCGGTTGTTGTGGATGGTTGGGAGAGATAGAATTGGAAAGAAATCTGCTTAGGAGAAGGAGTTAGCTTGAATAATAGGGCAGAAGTGGGGGAGGAACATGGTGTTTACCCTTTGGCCCTGCAGGCTCTGAAAGTATGTATGGCTTTGCAGGTCTGCAGCAAGCTGCAGCCTGCAAAACAGGAAGGATTAAGGCTTGGTTTTGCTTGCAGGATGTGGTTGGGTTCTTTATCATGTGTGGAAAGGTTGGACTGTCCTGGACAACCAGTAGTTCTAAGGCTTGGTTCAGGTGGGTAGTTTGGTTGGTCATTGGGCTTAACTGGCAACTGATTGGAATTAATTGTGCATTTTGTTGAATGTTGATTTGATGGGTATAATGTTTGGGCATTTTTGGAGCTCTTAATTGTTAATTTATGCTTATTAACGTTGTTGTTTTTGTCTGGAGCTGCCTGGTTTTGGTTTAGACTAGAATTTAATTCCCAGTCTTGTTTTTGCTCTTGTTTGGATATGTTGATAGCATATTAAAAGCCTGTTTGCTTTTTGATTTCAAACCTGTTTTATCCAGCAGTAAACTATTGGATTTGCAATCCAAATTGAAAGAGGAACCCACATTTAAAAATGCTAGCTGAGTATCCCTGTTACCCATCAAATTGATACTGGATACCTCTATTTTTTGTGTAGAAGGAAAGGATTCCTTTACAATCTGTCAGCAACCATATACCATACCAGGTGTATGTTTCCCAGCAGATGGGTTCCTGGCAGGTCATGTTCTGGGTGCTCCAGGCACGCCTCAGCTGCCAGGGATGGCCCATCTGATCCAGAATTGTCCAGCCTAAGAAGCCCAAACCTCAAAGGGTTAGGACCAGGGAAGTGGCCCTAAACCTTTACCAGGGCATTGATCAAGCAATTAGCCAGAAGTGAGGGTAACCAAATGCAAGAACGTTCTGGCCAGGGTTGAGAAAGGCCAGCCAAAGCCTGAACCTCCAGGGATCCAGTGATCTGGTGCCTTCACCCCAAAAATCAAAGTACCGCCCCATGAACCTTTTGGCAGGTTCAAATGGCCCAGCTTCAAAACCCCCTTGATGATGCAAGCATCCCCTGTCAGACATCCATACAGGCTGGGGTGGAGCTCAGCGCTTCCCCAGTAGTCCAGTAAAACCATGGGTATTTGAAACCTCTCTGATAACAGTTTCTGGCCAGAACTTCTCCATAGAAATAGAGATTTTGCACATTATATGCCTGTACAGCTTCCTGTAAGCCAGGTTGTTGATTCCTTACAGTACAGGGTCTCTGGGCTGCTTGGTGCAGCTTGAGATTGAAATCCAGGGGATAAATCTGGTTTGCTGCACTGTTTATTTGCCAACCCTGGTCCCATCCCCTTGAGCTGTTGCCCCCTACTTTGCCCTAGACCCTCCTGGTGTTCTCTCTGGATGCCTCTACTTGGAGCTTAATATTGGCCAGCCTCATCCCTGAGGATCTTGTTGTTGTTGGATGTCCTTGGGGTTGGATTCTGGGCCCTTCTTATTGGCCCTTTGGAATTTTCTCAAGGCTCCACCATTACACTGGCTCGCCTGTAGCTGAAGACTTTCCAGAAACCTTCCCGGGCTATGGCAGATCCTGGGTAATTGAAAGCCTCTTCTGGGAGACTGCAATGTTTGGGACTACCATGGAGATCCAATTGGCTGATTAATTACCAATTGTGCTCAGTATGACTTGGGTGAGTCTGAAATAGGATGCAAGGATAGGGTTGTGAAGTATGGATGGAGCGTACAGACAATAATGATAGCAGTTTGGTATATTTCATGGTGGATATATGTGGGGTGCTAGAGGCGGCTGAGCAGGATCTGGAACTAAAGAGTATCTGGGTTTGACCAGTAGATCCCTGGGGTGGGGGTTGAAGTGGCATACCTTCTCGGATAGGCTTGCATGCCCAATATGAGAGAAAGGAGGGTGGCTGGTGCAATGGACTTCCTGGCCGATGGGCAGCAGAGCTTGCTGGGATGCCTGGTTCCTTGCATCAACCATGACAATCCTTATAAACAGCTAGGTCCCGCTTGGCAAGAGGGTCAAGTGCTGGTTGGGCTGGTAGGAAAGGTGCAGAAACACTGGTGAGCAGCAAGAGCCATGTGGCGGGATGGTATGGTATACTGCAGAATCAGCACTTTGTTCAAAAGTTTCTCTGGAAGATCGTCTAGCCTAAACCATAACTGGAAGCTGTAAAATGGACACTACCCAGACTAACCTGGGTTTATATAGTGGGGTTAAGGCAGTTTGAGTGAATATTGGATTTGCAAATTAACAGGGCAAGGCTAGCTATATTGATGAGTATAGGATGTAAAGCTCTTGCTTCAGAAACTTCAGTGTTCAAGGCCTGAACAGGGAGGTATTGGTTGATAGCTATAAAGTAAAGTGTAGCGGTGGAAATTTGTCATTTTAAAAAAAGGGGATTGGCTTGTACCCCTTCAAAGGGGTACCTCAGGCCCAGTAGGCAAACTGGGGACCGATTACAGCATGTATATATATGATACTAGAAGGGGAATATTTGGGATGTTCACCCAATCCTCTAAGAAAGAGCGAACCCAAAATATCTTCGCTACATGTTTGAGCCATGGATTTGACAACCCAGATCCCTCACAAGGTTTGATGTACATGGGGATCCCCTTTCGAATTTCGGCCCTCCCGGCAAGGATCTCTCTGCTATGCGGGAGAAGGGTCAACCTTGAGGCTGGCTTATGGATATCACTACAACCTTTCCTCCAAGGTGTTTCCCGGATACTCACCAACCTTGTTGTTGGGCTACTTTACATGTTTTCTATGGATGCTAAATCCACACATTCTTTCTGATATTATCTTACCGTTGCCATACCAAGCTGTACCTGGAGACTTATCAACGTGTAAGAAAAAGCTCTGGCTCGATTGAGCTATGCCTACTTGAATCCAAGTTGCCAAGATATAGATCTTGGGGTGCTTGGAAGCTTACCTTACCTAGCGACAGGTTAAGGCACATAAACGATGTAAGATTGTAACATCGAAGGTTTGCATTGTTGGATTAGCCGTTATGGATATTTGGATCGGGTTGACGGTAGATTTGAAGCATGGACTGGGACTTTTTCCGTCCAGCTTGTCATTTTTATACCCACCGATAAGTATCGGATTCAACTGACTTGTTTCTTTTGTGGTTTGCTAGAAGGGATGGGGTTTAGGTATTGGCGTGTACATCTCTCCAGATAACCTCATTTGATTTGGTGGTTGAAATTTACTATTCGAAAGCATTGCTGCTATTTTCCATTTGCTCCTTGTACGCTTAGGGATAGAGATTTAGCTGGCCATATCTGAAGGACTCTAGCTAAAAGTGGGATCTGTAATGGTATCGATAAATCATGCAGCCTGCTCCCGATTGGCAGATCGAATTCAGGTTGTTTTTGAAATTGTGTATTCTATCTATTAAAAATGGTATAAAGGCGTTTCGGAGCAAGGAAACCAAATGATAGTATAGCAATTGGATGCGATAGTTTGTAATTACCGATGGATATATCAAATTGCAGATGATGCAACTCAGCTGAGCATAACTACTACAAATCAGTTTTGTAGCAAGCATGTTGAAATATGAGATTATGAAATAGGAGATGGCAAGCCTGGTTTTTTTCTGGTTACCATTGCAAAAAGCTCTCAAGGTAACAAAAAAATATAGAAAAAACAATGGGTGGAAAACCCTGTCATCGTTAACAGGATTGCTGGGTGGCAATAAACCGATGCTCAGAAAAAATCTGCAAGACATCCCAATGTAGCTTTTAATCAAAGATATTGTAATTTAAAGGCTATATGGGCAGAGACAGACTTTTACCTAAGTAGTTTTGAGTAACCGACTAATATCTTGAAGGCCTTGGGGATAGGATTGAGGCCTTGGGGGAAATATGTAGCAGCTAAAAACTGCTGATATGAATATATAAGGTGAATTGACTAAGTCTTTAGACTTTGCGCTTGTTTCTGTCCTTTCCTTTTCCTTTTCCCTTGCTCTTTTTTTTGAATGGACTCCTAAACTCAATGTAAATAATCTGAATAAAACTATTAAAGGAAAAAAAACATACGTGAGTCTGGTCTGCTATGAGAGGTGGGAGTTATTGGCTCGGGCTTGGCTTGAGCGGGTGTTCCTGGGGGAGACTGTTTACGTGTTGATTCAGGAGATAAACCAGGTGTGACAGTGGCAGATGAGTTGGATTTAAGTGAGTGGCTTTCTGAAATCTCTTTTTCCGACGCCTCTTTTACTTCCTTTTGGCTATCCATGGGTGCTTTGACTGGGCTTGCAGTAGCTTCTTCCGGCGTATCTGGAGGCACAACAGAGGTTTCCTGCTGTGGAGAGGCTACTATATTAGGGGATATGACAGGAGGCTTGATGGTTTCGATGGAAGGTGTAACAGAGTGTTGAATTTTACGAGAAGCAACCTTGAGGGTCGAGTCCGGAAGTCCTCGAGAAAGAGGCACTTGGTTATTTTCCAAGGTCTCGGAGCCTGGTGTAATTAAACTTGTTTCTTCTGATACTTGGCTGAAAGCTGTAAAGGTTACTTGCTGCTGCTTTATATTTGATTACCTTTAGGCTCGCGTGGGCGACGCAAAGCTCGATATATACATGAGCCTACGGCAGCAGCAGATCCAGTAGCGCCAACTCCAAGAGCAATAAAAAGTGTAGCTGGCATTTTAAAAGGTTGCCGAGTTTCCTATACTGAGTATTGATCAGCTTCACGAAAGATGAGATTATAAACACAAGGGAATTCTGTTATATTGGATCTGTCTGAAACAAAAGTTCGATACTAAAATATTCCAAACACTTACAATAGTTTAGACTAGATATAAGCTGAGTCTATCAGACAAATGCCTATGTATCAAAATTATATAACCCCCTACCCAGCCTAACAATGGGCTAGGCTCGAGGGAATTGCCTGCTGTGTTGAAGTAGCCAATCAATGTGTATATATCTGCCTATTGTCTGGCAGGTGACTTAATGTTTTAATTACCTGCATCCTATTAACAAAGCATCAAGACTCAGTCAGCAGAAACTTGAAACCGTCCACAGCAGCGTATGGTGAGGCACGTCCGATTCAAAAATACATGTTTACTCTAGGATTTATTTGTTTGCGGCTTGAAACCCACAGCTCTATCCATTGCTCACCACTAATTTCGAGGAAGCCAGAAGTTGATGTAGCCAATCATTGCCGCTGGATTGCATCTTAAAACAAAAACTTTGGTTTCTTCTGCAGGATACATAAACACTCAGGCTGTATTACAACTTAGTGTTTACCCTAAACTGTATGCTGTTTACAACTGCTTAAACGTACTGTCGCTCAGCATATAAGGGGTGATTTGAGGAGCAATTAAGAATCATGCGTTCCGTGATGTAAATCGCCCCGTCGATTTGATTGGTCACAGCAAAAGCCCACATTACTCTTGCCTTTTTCTATCCTTTAAAGTCAGATTAACGCTCAAACTTAATATGCAACGACATCCAACAAGGCATCACACCACATGACTATTTACCACAATGCATTCAAACTTCCATTCCCACCAATTCTTAAAAAATCTTTATTTTAAAGCTCATACTCTAGTCCCATCTCCACAGGCATCATCTCAACGCATCCTCTAAATAAGCTATGCTACGTCGAACATTTTTAAAACCACCATGTTTATAGTAAAGTTTATATCCCAAATCAACCCCTGTTGATTCCATATTCCGATAACTAATTCAGCTGAATCAATAAACAGTGGCAGATGTCATAACATCACGCGGTGTAAAATCCCATATAAATGATCCAATAAGCATAGTGTATAAGATCAAGCGGATTCAACATGTTGTTGTCAAGTATGCACTTCTGAGAAGTATGAAATCAAGTTGAATTATAGAACAAGGGTATCATAAGCCACACAGCATCCATGTAGATCATGTTCAATGCTTGATCCTAGTATAACATCAATATATGGCAAACGTGCCACCCTTTACTCGGGGAAATTATCTTACCAAGAAGGATCCCCAAAGATTTCACACCAATAACCCTCCACATAAGCGACCTATACCTTCTATGCCGGCGGGGATTCTATAACTAGGCGGTATAAACTATGGCCGTGGTGCAAAGGAGACGAAGCTTTATTGTCGATAAGTTTCCATTATATACCAAACCCACCAATAAACTTTTTATAAATGCTACCAGGATCCCAAGCCTTTCCCCCTCATTTTATAGAGAATTAAGAGCCCAGGACACCTGTTATAGGTATAAGAGATATATGAAAAAGCAGCATAAAAATATTCAAATAAGCTTAGATATGGAGCAGTTGAGATATACTTCTGGTAAATATATAATACAAGATCAAGGGAAAGCTAAAGAACCTAGCACTATCCTTATTCAATATAGAAGAAGCACATCATATAACTAACTGATACAGTAGTTTTCACCCCTGATGGGATAAACATATACATCCAGCTATGGATGCATAGGTTGAGCCACAAAAGTGATCTTTTCAAACACAAAGCAACTCATTTTTGAAACTCGATATAGAAACAGGGGATTTCAGGGGTGGATGCACCAAAATCTATCCCGGGAACTACTGCAGTATTTTCAATGCATGTGCTGGTAAACTTTGCCATTCATGTCGGAGGGCATGTCTCAAATAGGCCCCCACACTTGAATAATATCAATGCTTTGGAACCACCTTGCCTTCCCCTTTTCAATAGAGCTCCATTGCCCTTTCTTAAATGAGGGTTACAAGTGAAGGTAACTATGATGCTGCTGCAGACTAATACAGGAGCAACTCCAAGCTCCAGCCACTGATCATGAGAGCCCAACTGCTATGGTTCCAATCTATACCCAATCCAACTTAAGCTGTGAGGGGGGCAAGTTATATGTGTTGCCAGACCCAACCCAAGTGCCACCGCCCAGACCAGAGTCCGGCTGGATTCCCACAGGGAAGGCAGGCTAGGCCTGGAAATCATGTACACAATTGGTGCTATTCTGACAAGGTAATTCATAGCTGTAGCTAGGTGACACCAACTTCTGGTATGGGGCACAACCTGGTTGGCCAGCTTCAATACTGTGATATAAACGAACCCTGACTTGCTGAAATCCTGAGCAGGAGTGTGGTGCTATTCTGACAAGGTAATTCATAGCTGTAGCTAGGGGACGCCAACTTCTGGTATGGGGCACAACCTGGTTGGCCAGCTTCAATACTGTGATATAAACAAACCCTGTCTTGCTAAAATCCTGAGCAGGAGGTGCAGTGCTATTCTGACAAGATAATTCATAGCTGTAGCTAGGGGACGCCAACTTCTGGTATGGGGCACAACCTGGTTGGCCAGCTTCAATACTGTGATATAAACAAACCCTGTCTTGCTAAAATCCTGAGCAGGAGGTGCAGTGCTATTCTGACAAGATAATTCATAGCTGTAGCTAGGGGACGCCAACTTCTGGTATGGGGCACAACCTGGTTGGCCAGCTTCAATACTGTGATATAAACAAACCCTGTCTTGCTAAAATCCTGAGCAGGAGGTGCAGTGCTATTCTGACAAGGTAATTCATAGCTGTAGCTAGGGGACGCCAACTTCTGGTATGGGGCACAACCTGGTTGGCCAGCTTCAATACTGTGATATAAACGAACCCTGACTTGCTGAAATCCTGAGCAGGAGTGTGGTGCTATTCTGACAAGGTAATTCATAGCTGTAGCTAGGGGACGCCAACTTCTGGTATGGGGCACAACCTGGTTGGCCAGCTTCAATACTGTGATATAAACAAACCCTGTCTTGCTAAAATCCTGAGCAGGAGGTGCAGTGCTATTCTGAAAAGATAATTCATAGCTGTAGCTAGGGGACGCCAACTTCTGGTATGGGGCACAACCTGGTTGGCCAGCTTCAATACTGTGATATAAACAAACCCTGTCTTGCTAAAATCCTGAGCAGGAGGTGCAGTGCTATTCTGACAAGATAATTCATAGCTGTAGCTAGGGGACGCCAACTTCTGGTATGGGGCACAACCTGGTTGGCCAGCTTCAATACTGTGATATAAACAAACCCTGTCTTGCTAAAATCCTGAGCAGGAGGTGCAGTGCTATTCTGACAAGATAATTCATAGCTGTAGCTAGGGGACGCCAACTTCTGGTATGGGGCACAACCTGGTTGGCCAGCTTCAATACTGTGATATAAACGAACCCTGACTTGCTGAAATCCTGAGCAGGAGTGTGGTGCTATTCTGACAAGGTAATTCATAGCTGTAGCTAGGGGACGCCAACTTCTGGTATGGGGCACAACCTGGTTGGCCAGCTTCAATACTGTGATATAAACAAACCCTGTCTTGCTAAAATCCTGAGCAGGAGTGTGGTGCTATTCTGACAAGGTAATTCATAGCTGTAGCTAGGTGACACCAACTTCTGGTATGGGGCACAACCTGGTTGGCCAGCTTCAATACTGTGATATAAACGAACCCTGACTTGCTGAAATCCTGAGCAGGAGTGTGGTGCTATTCTGACAAGGTAATTCATAGCTGTAGCTAGGGGACGCCAACTTCTGGTATGGGGCACAACCTGGTTGGCCAGCTTCAATACTGTGATATAAACAAACCCTGTCTTGCTAAAATCCTGAGCAGGAGGTGCAGTGCTATTCTGACAAGGTAATTCATAGCTGTAGCTAGGGGACGCCAACTTTTGGTATGGGGAAAAACCTGGTTGGCCAGCTTCAATACTGCAATATAAATGAACCCCAACTTGCTGAAATTCTGAGCAGGAGGTGCGTTGGGCAGAGGGGGAGTAGTAGGAATCTCCTTCATGCTAGGCAGGACAATCACTCTTGGGTGGCCAGAAGGGAGATCCAGGTGGTGGGGATGGAAGAACTCCAAGTCAAGAACTATAGATGGTTTGACCAAAGTGATGGGAGCTGAACCGGGAGGGACCAGATTGGCATGATTATAGTGTTCAGTAGATTCACAAATGGATGCAAACAGAATGATTATAGTGGTGCAAAAATAGATAATTCCTACAAGAAAATAATGGGTACTGGGCATAAAGTTGTTTATTTTAATATGTCAGCAGTGAAGAAGGCTTTTCCTCCTCACTACTTATACTTACTTAGGAATACTTAGCCTTTTGTGCCACCAGAGGCCTAGTGGCATTATTTCCAGTGATACTTGCAAGATGGCTCGGAAATTGTGCACTGTGACCTGGGGGGAAGAACATTGGCGGGTATATCATGAACATGGATTTAGATGCAGCATGCCAAGGTGCCACAGCTGTTATTAGAACTTGCAAGTAATCAAGCACACAGTCACATGATCGGATTTCTGCTTTTCCAATTTACTGTTTCCCAATAGCAAACGGACCCAATTTTGTGTTTAATTCCAATGCCAGGATTTTTCACCAAGTGGGCCTTGCAAACCCCTGGCCATTTGCCATCAGAAAGGGGGTTTCCTTCCAGTAAAGCAGTTGGTAATGCTTCTCACACTGTTGGTTGTTTTATCTTCAGGAAGGCTAGCTGATTGTCTAGGGCATTCTGGGCCCTGACACAAGCTGCAACTCCATTCACCTAGAAGGTGTGTAACAGAATTGTACTCCAGTTAGAAATCCTGAAGCTAAACTGCTATGGTCAACAATTCAATCTTCAAGGGCATCTGGATGGTTGTCAGGATACCAAGAGTACTGCACTGTCCCTTCAGGAGAGAAGGGGCAGAAGCAGGTACAAGCAGGGCCCACCAGATGATGGGACCTAGCTTTAACAGGTAGAAAATGACCTTCCCAGCCATGGACCATGGTCCAGCCACTGGTAAGAAAAATCAATCAATCCTGTGATAATTGGGGAGAAGCTTAGGAGGAAATAAAGCCAAGCTCTCAACCACAATAAAATTGCAGTTTTGGCAACAACCTTTTGGTTGTTGCCAACAATTCCTGTGAGGCCAAGGGGGGAAGGAATCAACTAAACACCAAAAGCAACAGAAGAAACTAAATGGCCAAATTAGACTAACAAATTTTGAACTTTATTAGGGTAGAGAATGATGAAGCAAGGTCTTTTACAACTCTTGCATTCATTTAAGAGACAGAATAGGATTAGGGTGGTAGATTGAATGTCACAAACCAATTGACCAATAATATGAATGGATACAAATGCATTTCTTGAGGCAGGAAGATCTTGAAAAAATTAATGGACATAGTCAAAAGGAAAACTGAACCAGTTAAAATCAGGAATATGCTTTGGATGCAATTGCCACTGCTCCTGGCTGCTCTTGCACATGATGTTTAACCAGGGATGTCTCTTGGATGGGTTAGGTGGGGGAATCTTCAGAACAATTCCAAACTACTAAATTGAGGGCTTTTCTTGGGCTTTTTCAGTAACCTTTTGAATAAATATCCAAACATAATTTAATAGAAATTCTCAAGCATTTGGCAGGAATTGAAGTGGAGCCTAAGGGAGAGACGTAATTTTACAAATCCAGTGAGTGCCAGGTATAGAATTCCCAGGAATTGACTACTATGGCCAGTAGCATCAGAAGTGGGAGGGGCTGAGACGTTTGGTTTGAGTGTCAAGGGCAATTCATTAGGACCAGGTAGGCGGAAGGATTGTTGTATTTCCTGTTGAATATCAAAGGGTATATCATAATTTCTTTGCTGTCACAGACAATTTGATAGAGGTCTTTGGGAGAGTTTGGGTGGTTTTACCACTGCAGGTCTTCCAAAGTCCAGGGTTTGTGGTTGGGATTAGGTGGTTACTCTGTGAATTTTATAGGAACAAGCAGAGAGTCAGGTGCCAATAATATTCAGGAGCTTCTAGGTCTCTAGCTGGGGCCTGGTGTTCAAATCCTGAGGTAGAGCTCTGGTATCTAGGCAATTGAAGATGGAAGAGTATTGTAAATTCACTTCCCCCTTTGGCCTTGGACAGAACAGTCTTCCCCCGTCGTACAAAGAAATCCTCTCAAAGCCTGTCTAAACCACTCAATTCACTTAAAAATTTATCTCACACTGTTGATGAAAGATTTTTTGCTATATACTCTGTGGAGTCTCCACCCTTCACTGCCAAACCATGGAAGAAACCCTAATTAATTTAGACCATTTATTAGCCTGGTGTTGCCTATTGTTAAACAGCACTAGGACCGCCCAAGCAAATTGCTTCACATCAGTTCCCCTAAAGTCAATTGATCAACAAGGCCCTGAAGACAATTCCAGCTAATTGTGATTGAAATTGCCGGATAATAAGAAGCTTTCTCCAAGTGGTGGGGAATAACCACCCAAATCCACAGGGAGGTAATGATTAACCACCAACGCAGCTTCAGATACTGTTTTGTGAAATTTCCAAATGAGATACTAGGGTTAAGTAAAATAATTAACCCTAACCAAAGCAGCCCAAGATAAATAGCCTGCAAAAGCATCAGAGCGTCCTCAGAATAAAATTCAGGTTATTAAGAGATAACCAGATTTTCAGTTTTGAAGGTAGGTGGAACAACTCCAAGATCAGCAGGCGTGGGATTAACATTGGGCGGAGTCAACAACAAAGTGACAGCAACAGGGCCCCATCTTCCAGTGATGATCCGGTTGAGAATCAGATTTTAGGAGATGTAGCGTAACAACCCAACTGCAGGATGAATTTGAAATCAAAGTTAGACCAAGGGATATATGATTTTCATTGAGTAAAATTTTGGGAGGACTTAACTCTTAAGAGTTGAAACAGTGTAAATTATTCAATATATATTAAAAATTGACTAAGCAATACCACCTGGATCCTGGGCTCCTATTCCTTCCACATTGTCAAGTGAGTATCTGGTCCAGGTTGCAAAGAACCCTTGGGTGACCAATTTCTGATAACCATGCTGATTAATAAGTTCATATCTGGTGACCCTTAAGTTATGTTTTTTTACTAATGTAAACTTACAGGGGGAATCAGATTTGACTGGCAAACTGGAGCAGCTGTAACCCATTTTTGATCAACTGTTTGATTCAAGTCTGTTAGATCAGTCAATTTTGTTAAAGGTTCCCTGTCTTTATGAGCTTTCCTACTTTGCCAAATAATCCCTGGCATTATGGAACTTACTGTGACACTAATCAGAGGGTGGTTCAGAAATTAATTCAAAACTCTCCAACTCTGCTGGCTCAGATCAGCAAATATTCTCTCCTGGCTAATCAGGTTCTATTCAGTTGGTCATGGAGAAGCCCAGTGACAATACATCCCTTTAAACATAGCCAGGGGACTGAAAGTCCCCTGCTTGTTGATTTTCTACTCACATTGAAGTTTAGAACTGATTTAATATATTTTTACAAGGTTTGTTAAGATCAAACTCTTGTTGAGTTCTTTATAAGTTTTAAAAAGTGTTAGTCCTTTTTTATACTCATACTACCTTTTCCTTGGTGCTGTTTAAACCCGCCTTCTTTCCCAAAACCCTCTAGGGAAGTGCTAGTGTATAGTCATAACTTTGAGTGTTCACACTATCTAATTTTACTTCAAGTTTGAACTTTAAATTAACAGTTAGTATATTTAACTACTGTTACCTTGGTTTTCTTTTTCTTTTGCTTGTTTTTTATCCCAATTTTGCTCTGTGCATCAACAAAGCCACCCAAGCCCATCCCCAAGGCTGCCCAGATCATTTTGATAATTTAAAAATATCTGGCTTGCAGCTCCTTTGGCACAAGATTTTTATATAGTAATCCAGGGTAAAATTTCCTCCTCCAGACTCCAAATTTTCTGGTGATCATAAATATGATACTCCCTGTTCTTAAGTTTGTAGTCTTTTCCCTGGTCACTTTTATGATGCTCCTCTGGACTACTTCCCCAGGCCTTTGGTCATGTATCTCCTCTTTGGCCCACCTAGTGAGCGACAATTTATCTAGCCTGTTGCCCATGTCTAGTGGTCTTCTCATTTCTGAAGAGGCTCTTGTTAAGAGTCTTACCTGTGATGACTTGGATCTGTACTCTCTGAACTCTGCCTTACTTGCCCTGCTTGTTGAGGAGATGTCTGCGCCCTCATCTCCCCCTGGAAAATGAGGTCCTGGTACCACTGCCAACCACTGAGGCCTTGGTTTGTGGTTCCTCTCACACTCCTTGGCTGCTCACTGGGCTCGTGTTAATGGGACTAAATGCTTAATTTCCAAAAACTATCCCCAGTCTCCTCCCTTTGGTCTCCTTTTAGAGCGGCCATCCCAGTAATCCACTGGATGGTATCCTGGTGGTTTGTCTCACCAGGATGGGAGCCAAACTTAAGTAGTTTAGCCCCCTTTCTCACAAGTATCAGAAATATGTAAGGAAATAAGTTGGTGAAACAAAGGTTCATAACAAACTTTATTTGGTAAAAATGACAATCCAGACCCTCACAAGTGTTCTTGACTTATATAGTCTGTCAGGAAGCCAGGCATAGGTAGAGGCATTGGTTGGCTTGGGTTGTAATACAGCTGGGCCAGAGGGTAATGCCCATCATAGGATGGGTGCTAACTTGATAATATAGGAAATGGATTGCCCAAGTAAAGACCAGGGCCCTGAATTGGGCACCATAGTGTCTATCATTTCCTTCAAAGTAATGTAGAGTACTCCAAGCAGTTGGGTGGATGTAATCTCAGCCGCAGTGGGGATCTCCATTAGGCAGTCAGGTCACCGGGTTAAGGGCGGAGTCATGGGAACAAAGTAGGCAGGCAGATAATTGTACTTGTCTTTGAACAATAAGGGCAGCACCTCAATCCTCTTTCCTTCATGTCCTATGTATTCAGTTTCTCTAGTCCTTGCCAAGGGATTGGCAATTAGGATGGTTTCCAAGTTTACTCTGTGTAGGCAAGGTTGGTCGGGTATTTGGTAAAATGCACAGGTCTAAAGGGGGCTCCTGGGGGACAGTATAGTGCCTGGGGAGGGTCAGCAGGTTGGTCTCCAGAGGGGGCAGTTGCCTGATGGTCTACTTGGCTGGAGTTAAGATGGAATATCACTAAGACTAGATAATGTAAGATTTGTTTGAACCAAGGGTTCATAAAACTTTATTATCAAAAATGATAATATGGTCATCACCATACCGCCAGGCTTTTATACCATGGGTTTTTGCTTCCTCAATTTTTACAGGGTTCAGGTTTGCAGACAAGGCACTGGCAGGGCATGGATATTGGCTTAGAGTCTTGAGGACAGCAGATCCAGGTTGTGCCTGCTCTGGTGAATAGTAGTGGCAATGCTTTGTTCCGCCACCACTGTCCACTACATCACCTGAGTAGTTCAATTGTACTACCCCTTCTGGATGGAAGACTGTCAGCTTCTGCTGGTTATTGGCAGAGTTAACAGTAAGTTTTGTTTTAACCTCCTAAAGGCAAGCTAAAACATCTGCATAGGTCTGGATCTTTGGTGACGCAAGGTTGGCAGCAATCTGGTGACCATTTGGGGAATTGTTCTCAGGAGACTGGCAGGTCTCAGAGTAACTCATTAACTCAGGCTTGCAATTTAATGGATGGGTGGGTTCTGGTCCACTTTGTGTGACTTGAGTAGTCTTTGGAGGATCGGGGTTTGATTCCAGGGTCTCCAATGTTGATTTCAAACCTCCAGTATTGACACTTGGCAGGTTGGCAGGTTTCTGTCCCCCCTGTTTGGGGTCATCTATCTCTGGTGGTCCAGGGTTTGACCCAACTGGCAGTTGGGCGGTTCCCTGTCCACTCTGTTCAACATAAGGCTTTCCCTGAGACCCGGGTTTCAATTACCAGGTTTTCAATACAAGTATTGAAATATCATTCATGACATAGTCACTAACATTCAGGTGCCTCTGGGCATTTTCTGGTGCTATCTGGGTGGCAAGGCTTGGCATATCAAATTATTCTGGTTGATTGGCTGCTTCATAATCATTTTTTGGGTCTTCAGGAACAGCTTCTTGGCTTGCTGGTAGCCTATCTTTGCCTGACTGGTCATTGGTTCTGGCAAGGCTGTCTGCAGGTGTCATGGGCTCAATTTCAATTTGGTTACTATTTTTATAATGGCTTGAAGGCATTTCTGAGGCTGAGGAACTTGATTAAAAAAGGGGTCCCCAATTGGGAACCCCAAATTACTAAATGGAGAGTGGTCTTGAACTGGGAGCCATGGGCAGCTAAAATTAGCCTGCCCATACCCAGTCAAACCCACCAAGGCTTGGACATAGCTTTTGGGGCCCAGAACAGCCTCTATAGCTGTAGCCAGGGCAGGAATGATTCCCACACCTGGATTTTTTCTTTTAAAAGCAAATACAGGTGCGGGCAAATCCCTGCCACCCACTTACCCTGTCTGGCGTCTGGGTGTGGTGTAATTCCTGCCCGGGGCTTTTCCATTGTTACCTCTGTAACATTATCCCCTTCTAAACCAGAATTGGCTCTCTTCTTATCCTAATACTGGCAGAAGGCTTCAGCTGCAATGGCAAGGTTGTCAGCTGGTTCCCAGGTGCTTTCCTTGGGTGGGTAACCTAGCCATTTGGCATAGTACTGTGGTTTTCAATAGCGGGTACAGTCTCTGTGTATGTATTCTACTTTTTGTTCAAGGTATCTCCCTACCAGAACGGGCTGAGGGGCAGTCTTCAGTTTCTGGTGGGGCAGGGAAGTTCCATCCTTTTTGAACAGCAAGGATTGGTGGAATATGTCATGTGTTTTCCAGGTTTTGGGTAACTTCAGACGGTAAGCTACTTTGCCTACTTGGCCTGTGATCTGGTAGAGGCCGCTTCTTTGGTGAGCTAACTTCCGGCATGGGAAATTTAGAAGTTTGTTTCTTGAGTCTAGGTAGACTTTGTCCCCAATCTCTAGCAGTTTACCAGGGGTTTGTTTTTTGTTGGCAAAAACTTTGTGGGTCTGTACTGCGCAGGTTAGGTTTTAAGAGCAGGTCATCTGGGTTTTGTGGATATGTTCCATCCAGGATCTATATGCTTTATTAGACTCTTGGTTGCCAATCTGAGGATCCCAGGTAGTTTCAAATCCGTAATTGGCTTTGAAGGGAGACATCCTGGTGAACGTGTGATCCTTGCTATTGTACACATACTGGGCTGTGGATAATAGATCTGCCCAATTGCCTTGGTTGGCATTTGCGTAGCATTGGAGGTACTGTTCCAAAATCTGATTAACTTGTTCTGTTTTGCTTTTGGTCTAGGGGTAGTACAAAGTGGACACACATCCTTTGATTCCTAGGTATTTTATCACTTGCGCCCAGTAATGTAACCTGAATTATGGTCCTTGGTCTGTCACTATTTCCTCTGGGGTTCCATGTTGGGTGAGTATTTGGTCATGAAAGTGGACAATAGTTTTAGTGGTGGTGCAGTGGGTAGTTGTGGGGACAAAGTAAGCCATTTTGGTGAATCAATCTACCATTACTAGAATTGTGTTGTAATCTTTGGAGGAGGAGTTCAACTATGTATTCCATGAACACCAACTTACAGGGTTCTGAAGGGATGTCTAGGGGCAGAGGAGGCCTTCTGGTTTAGAGCGTCTTGTTAAGGTGCGCCTGCATATCTCACAGCCCTCAATGTAGTTGATAACATCTGTGTCTATCTTGGGCCACAGGTAATTCTTTTTGATGCTTTGAAGGGTTTTGTGGCGGCCTGGGTGGCTGGCTAGTTCTGAGTTGGGATAGTCCTTTAGGACAGAAATACAAGCCAATCCTTCCAGTACATAGATTCTTCCTTGGAACAGTAGGGTGGTTCCTTTTAGTGAGTAACCTCTTTTGTACAGGGGGCTGTATAGTCGTGTTGAGAGTTCTGAAACCATAGTCTTGGCAACAGGGTCCTTTTCCTGGGCTTCTAGTACATCCTATTTCTTTGCAACAATCTTCAAGTAGCTTAGTTGTATCCTTCTGCTGGTTGTATACAACAAGGTGTGAGTGCTGTGTTCTCTCAACCCAGTGGAGGACAGGATCAGGTCAGCTCTCTTAATTAGGGCATCCAGGACAATCTTTAATTTTTCAGGTTTATAGTCAATTTCTATCACATATTCTGCCAGTTTCAGAGCCCATCTTGACTTTTTTTGGTTAAGCTGACGTGGTTTGAAGAAGTAAACCAAGTTCTTGTGGTATTTCAGAACTTTTACTGGGTGCTCAGCGCCACATAGGTATCTGCGCCAGTGTTTCTGGGTCTTCATTATTGAAAGCATTTCTTTATCATATATTGGATAGTTTCCTTCAGCAGGGATAATCTTTTTGGAGTAATATGCTACAGAATGTAGCATACTATCCCCTCCTTCATGAAAAAGCATCTCTCCCAGGGTGAAGTCCAAAGCGTTGGTCTCTAGGATGAACAGTTTTGTACAGTCAGGCATAGCCAGGACAGGTGCAGAGGTAAAAGCTGTCTTCAGGGCGTCAAAGGCAGAGGTACAGTCATGGGTCCACTCAAACTGGACTTTTTCTGAGCAAAGGTGGGTCAGGGGCAGAGTAATCTGAGGAATTTTTTGATGAAATCTCTACAGTAGTTTTAAAGACCCAATAAACCTCTAACATCTTTCCAATAGGTGGGAGTGGGCCATGCTGTGACCACATCCATTTTTTCTTGGGCCATAGCAAATCCACCAGTTTGTACCACATAACCCAATAATTCTACCTCAGGTTGGAAAAACTCACACTTCTTGAGTTTGACGTGAAGGTTGGCTGCTGCTAGTGTCAAGGGTCTAGATGTACAAGCATTCTGGCTACCGCCAACCTACTTAACATCTAGTCATCACCTGATTTGGTCCCCTTCCAATATACTGTTTGACATACCAAGAATGATAACCAAGCAATATCACCTTACTGTCCAAGTATCCAGTGGCTTGAACCCATCTCACACATTACCAAACCCTAGGTTTGATTCAACTAAATCCCTGCCACAGCCAAGTCTATATAAGTCTAAAGTATTATCTAATAAAATATACTTCTCTTCTTTCTTAATTCCATATTTGAAGTTTCCCCAAAAGGCGCTCCTTATCAGCTGGTAGCAGCTACAGTTTTTTGACCACACCCATGAGAGAGAAAATGACTGACCAAACCCTGCCCACCTTTGCTCACGTACTCAACCAGGCCACATCCCAGGAGACCTGGAAAACGTACTTCTGCGCCCACAAAATTGATGAAGATATACCTAGTGGATGCACCATATTTGAAGGTCTGGTCATACCCAAAGCATGCACCAAGATTATTCAATACAGTTGCGCTCTTCAACCACTTATCACAGGTGAAGTGACCAACACCAAATACATTGGTATTGACAAGTTCTTTGGTAAAAACAAAGAAAACATCATCAACTGGCTAGACCACACAGCCGCCAAACTCTGCATCCCCCACAAGAAATGGGTCCAGGAAGCCATCAAGCGCCTGTACAAGGCTGCAGCTAACTGGTTTGCCATCTGGGTTGGCTCACAAACTGACGACCAGCTTGACAACTGGGAAGAGTTCAAAGCAGACATCACACACAACTTCTGCGTCACTGAATCCCTTCAAGACATTGCAATACAACTCAGTGATCTTCCTCAGAAGACCACTATTGCAGCTTACGCCAATGAATTCAAGGAAATATGTTGCAAAATCCAAAACCCAGAACAAGCAGATAATGTACATACCAGAGCTTCATTCATCAACAGAATGAAACCCTCTGTTGCTGCCCTCATCCTCCCAGAGGCTAACACCTCCATGCCTGCGCTTATTGCAGAAGCCAAGTGTGCAGAAAAATGTGCAAACATGGGATATGCTGCACACAACGGCAATTTCTCCTCAAACAGCAATGGCAGAGAAAACTCTAATGGCAACAAACGCCAAAACACCAACCATAGCAACGGCAACTCCAATTGCAACAATGGCAAATGCAGCCAAAGCGCAAACTGCTCCTGTCCCAAGAAAGAGGACACTGCCAAAGTTAACAATGCTGAAGTAGCAACTCACTATGAATCTGACCCCACATTATCTGACCTCAAAGGTCTCAAAACAGAAGAACAGGGAGAAGAGGAGGGGGGACAGGCTTAAGTGCCCATGTTTCCCCCAACTTGACAAGAAACTGTACCAAGGCACAAACTTTGCTGCTTGTATCCCACGTGTCCCGCAATCCTCCATTTTTATGAGCTTAAAAATTAAAGATTGCTCACAACTTCTTGTCTACCCATGTACTTACAAATCACATATACATAAAATTTTATTTGACTCTGGTGCACAACACACTATGGTTAGAAAACCTTTTGTAACTAAGTACAAAATACCAGTTGTCAAATCCAACTTCAAATACATCAGAATGGCAGATAAATCAAAGGTTCTACTTGAAGGCAAAATAACTCCCTTCAGAATTGACCTCCAAGGCATACAAACGTCCATCAAAGGACTTTTCATGAACAATATAAACTACAACATTGTAGCAGGCATGGACTGGTTCACCTGAGTGAACCCCAGCGTATGTTGGAAAATAAAAACCATGACCATCAAACGCAACAGAGTTAAATTTAACATCCTCAAAGAACCCAATGACCTCATTCTAAGAGACACAATATTTGTCCAGGTCATAAACCAAGATGACTCAGAACATCTAACCAAAGATAGTACCCTCCACATAATGAGATACACAGAATTCAATAACATACAAACAACCAAAATCCAATGCCCAGAACTTGTGGCACTCCTAAATGACCACACCCATGTATTTAAGGAAGAACTCACTGAGCTACCCCCCAAACAGGAGGTCAAACATGGCATCAACTTATGCAAAGCCATGCCCAAACCTGCACCCCTCTACAGACTCTCCCCCATGGAGACCCAAACTCTCAAAACCCATATTGAGGACAATCTAGCAAAAGGGTTCATTTGCCTGTCTGAATCCCCAGGGGGGGCAGCAGTATTCTTTGTAAAGAAAAAGGAAGGCACTCTGCATCTAGTAACTGACTACAGAGCACTAAATGCAAGCACAGTAAAGAATAAATACCCTATTCCAATCATAGAGGATCTGTTTGCAAGACTCTCAGGAGCCAAATTTTTCTTCAAAATTGACCTCACCTCAGGTTACAACCAAGTTGAAGTAAAAGAGAAAGACATACCAAAGACCGTGTTCTGTACACAATTTGGATCCTTTGAGTGAAGGGTAATGAACTTTGGGATGACCAACGCTCCTGCAACATTTGTCACCATGATGAACCAAATGCTAAAAAGTCTCTCAAATACATTATGCTACCTTGACAATATCATCATATTCTCAAAAACAAAAGAGGAACACCTCACGCATGTCCGCAAGACACTCTATTGACTCGTAAAGCACAAACTTTATGCAAAACCAAGTAAGTACCAATTTATGAAAAAAGAACTCTTGTTCTTGGGCCACATTGTCTCTGACGGTGGCATCAAAGCAGATCCAGACAAAATAAAAACCATAAATAACATGCAACACCCAACCTCCGCTAAGCAAGTTAGATGTTTTCTTGGTATGGTAGCTTACCTAAGGAAATACATCAAAGACTGCAGAAAACTAACCGCACTAATCAATGAATTAACCAAGGGTAATGCCAAAAATAAATTCATCTGGAATCCAGAATGTGACAAGAATTTCCATTTATTAAAACAAGCTCTGATTGAAGCACCAATCTTGCAATACCCTAACAATAACAGGTGCTACAAGCTCAAGTCAGATGCCAGCAACACTGCCATTGGCGCAGTCCTGCGCATCCGCCAGACAGGCCAGCAAGACTTCCTGCCAGTATGTTACAAAAGCAAAAAACTAACAAACACTGAGAAGAGATACCCAATACATGATAAGGAATTGCTAGCAATATATCATACATGCAAGAAATGGAGATGTTACTTAGAAGGACATTTAAACGTCTGAGTACTAACTGACCATAAATCCTTAATATATTTCAAACCTCAGAATGTACTAGTACAGCAACAAGCCAAATGGATGTCCTTGCTGGAACAGCTTAATTTGGACATCCAATACAAAAAGGGGGGAGAGCTGGCCACGGCGGATGCTCTCTCTAGACTATGCCAGCCTAGAGAGGATCACCTTGACCACCTGGACTCTGACTGGCCAAACCTGTACAACACTGAGTATAAAACCAAAGGGAAAGACCCCATAACACATCAACTGATCCATGATACATTAGTAAGGAACAAAAAGTATTTCCATGTATCAAATGGCACTGTATACCAAATTATTAATGACAAACATGTTCCGTACATCCCACTTTCACAAATAGTTGACACCATACTAAGGCAACTGCCAGAACTAACTCATTCCGCAAGTTGACTCACTGAATGTCAACAATTTGCGACATTCAGTAAGCCAAAATTATTTTAGTATTTATCCGCCAGAATTGGGCATTTCCAAAACTAAGCTAATTTTTCATAGTGAATTATTAAGTCAGAATTGCAAAATTAAAAAGGAACAGACATAATGTCAACACCATTTAAACAAAGGCTTAATTTTAAGCCAAAAAACTAATATAATTTACTATGAAAATGTAAGTTTCTTTGTACTTTTACATTAAGGTTGACTACAGTAAGTAACATCTGGATGTCAACCCCAAATAAGAATCCATGAGTTTCTTAATAAATTATACAATATTCTAAAATAACTATTTTTTATATTTTATACTACTGTTTTTATTAAATAAATAATAAGATAAGCTTTCAACAAAGACATATGCCAAGTTTCAGAGCATTATTTGTATTATTTAGATATTTACTGTTATTTTAAACTCACTGGATAAACTATAGCTTATTTCTGGAAGTCCACTTAAGCCAAAATGCATATGTTAAAACTAGAATTTATATATGTAATTATAATGTCAACTTTGTGTCAAATTTACGTGTTGCCTAAATTGCAACAAAGGGGTTTGGCTAAGCAAACAAAGTGACATAATTTAAGCAAGATTTAATAGGAGAGTTACTATAAAAGAACGCTGACTGCCTGAATGTTGACACCTTCACTTGTTTATTAGTAAAACACTGCTGCTTAACAAAAAGCACACATACAATGGTATGATAATTCAAGCCAAAGTACCCAGGGCTGTACTTTAGACTTCCCTCTACAATCCCTAATATTTAGTTTTCATAAGTTATATATCCAAATCTTTAAATTTAAAAGTAATCAATTTCAGCCTTAAAAAACCAACTCTGGAAAATATTAACCAAGCTTTATAAGTGATTTACATAGTGTTTTTCTACTTTAATGCTGACTGTCAGTATGTTGACGTCAAAATTAAAGCGTTTTTTTATGCTGACAAATAAATTAAATATTTTTTGACTATTGTGACTACCAGAATGTTGACTTTTTATTTAAACATGGGTTTTTTCTATTCTTTACTAATAAACTAGCTCTAAATTACTTTCCATACTTCTATAAACTATTTAATTCATAATAAAAAATAAAACAAGTTATTATTATTTAATTTTATTCATGTTTCATATGATTATTCTTACTTTATGAACTCTACTCTAATTATTGTAGGACAAATCTTCCAAGAAGCCACAAAATAACCCCAAGTCAACCAAGAAAGTACCCAAAGCCTCTGGAAAGGTCCAAAGTCCCTACCACAACAAAAAACCAGCCAAAAAGCCCTCAAAAAAACAGAAGACAAAGGAGAAGACCCCAGACCCTGAAAGCAAAGAGCCCTCCCCTTCCCCCTTCTTTTCTCCAATCTGGTATCAATCAGAAGGAGATGAGGTTCCACTAAACAAGCAAGGGAGAAAGAAGATACCCAAGAGTCCAGAACCCCAGTCAAGCCCAGATGAATCAAGCCCCAAGGAATCAAGCTCATCCCAGTCCCAGAAGCCAATGTCAGGGATTCACTCATTGGGAAGCCTTTCCCCAATTGAATGGAGAAGAGCTCCCAAGTTGAATTTGATCAGAGTAGAACCTACTGGAATTCCTATCATTAGTATGTGTAGAAGGTGACCAAATAGACGGAATCTTCCCAAGAAGGGAGTGAAGTGATTGAGAAGATAATAGACACTGGTGTACCCCAAGATCAACCAGGGGGCCTTGGGGTGGATGATTGGTGGGAATTGAGCTGTTTCAACATAAGGGGAATGTCTTTGATGTGGACCAAAACAATACCAAAATGAGTCTTCAGATTTATCAGTAGGAGTTGGTTCAGCGTTTTCAAAGTTGACATTTTCTTGCCCATAATAGATTAACACACACAAAGTCCATACAAGGAAGATGAACTTCATGTTGTTGGGGGGAACCTTTAGAATCTACTAATCAAGTGTTTATAATTGAGAATATAGATTTATTGGGCTGATAGGAAATAAGAAATTGTTGGAGCACTTAGCTCAAGGGAAAATGTTCAGTTTAAATACTGAAATAATTTGGGGAATGGATCATAGAGTTTACCAGGCCAACCTACAAGTGTGGGGTAGAAGTATTGCCTTGCAGGCCTGCAGCAAGCTGCAGGCTGCAATGCAAGAAGAGGCAGGTTGGAATATTGTATTGCAGTATTGTACCTCACTTAGGTTGGGGATGGTATCTGGAGCTGGATGTACAGTATTGCAGTGGCTTGGGTAGTCCTCTGGGTTTGATTGGCCTTCTAGGTCCCTGAAGGTCTGGATTGGGAAGTTTACACATTTAATTTGTGATTGATTGGCTGTACTATGGTTTTTGGAGCCAAAATTTAATGCTGATTTATTACAGTTGTTGGAATGGTTGTTCAAAGCCTTAATTTCCAGTTTTAAAGTGGAATTTATATATTATTCTGGGTTTTTACAATTGTTTTTGCTTCTGTGCTTGTTTTTGCTTAAAACACATTTGTTTATAAATTTTGAATGTGTTTTTGGCTCAATTAAATTAATAGTTCTGTTATCCAACTTGGTTTTTAAATCTGCATTTAAAAATGCAGTTTTCTGGTTTTGAGGTTTGTTCAGAATCCTTATGTTTGTCTTTGTATTTGTGTAAGGTATGTAATTCCTTACACGCAAGAATCCAACTCCAGATAATTCCCATCCAACGCCCAAAAATCTGCACCTCCATCCTCCTCATCAAGTATCAATAAAGAAGATCTTGATGATTACCTGTCTGACTATCATCAAGCACCAATTGGCCCATGGGATCCCCTAAAGGTTCACAATATATGTAATGTCAAAGGAGAGTTTAAGCTCCCAAAGAAGTTCCCTCAGTTTCCCCCTCTAATGTCTGTCAAAGGAGGTGCAATTTTAGTCTGTGATGGCTATGTTTTCAATTGCAACAATCAGAAGAGAGCAGGAAGAAGCAAGCATTATGTATGTGAAGATAGAAGCTGCGCTGCCAGGATCAATACAGAAGGATGGGATAAAGTCACTAGTGAAAAAGGAGAGCAAACATGCAATGTTCCAATAAATCTTATTGAAAATCTTCTAAAGTGGTACCTCTACCAAATGATCCCAGTCTCCAAAGACATCAAGGCTTCTGATCTGGCAGTTAAGGCCACCACACACCTAAGTAATGAGAACCTGAAGCTCATCCCTGACCGCAACCTGTTAGTGAAGTACATATGTGACAAACGCTGTGATCTATTCCCCCATAATAAATCTGCCATGGTCCAAGGAGAGTTAGTCTTGACAGAGGAGTTAAAGATGTTCAATGGTGATGAGTTATTCCTTTTACATGATGATGGGCCTACAGCAGAGGCAAGAATTATATGCTATGTGATACAACAGAACCTGGAGCAGTTAAGAGATTCAGAGACCTGATTATGTGATGGTACCTTTGCAGTATGCCCCTGCCTTTTTTTATCAACTATGGGTTGTACATTCCCTTATTGAAGGCAAGGTGCTCCCATTTGCCTAATTTCTGCTTCCTGGGTCAACAGAAGAGATCTACACAAATACCTTTAAAATTCTTCAGGAGGGCATCAAAGCCCTACCCAGTAATAGAAAGAGTCACCCTGGCCATAACACTAGAGCCAATCCAGATGATGATGAAAAGGATGAAGCCACCCTTGCTGCAGAAAAAGAAGCTCAAGATAAATCACTTGGACCCTCAACTATAATCATGGACTATGAACTGCCCAGTATAACTCTTTTGTAAATACCTTTGATGGAGAGGTCCAGGGGTGTTTTTTTTCCATTATTGACAGGCTGTCAACAGGCAACTAAAGGGTCTACCTGAGCTCAGTAAGCTCCACTGTCTAGATACATCAGGAAAGTGCAAGTTCTTAATTCAGCAGTTTGTAGCACTAGCCTTTGTAAAGCCAGAGCATACTGGACAAGCCTTTGACCTCCTATGCCAGGATTCATATGCCAAGAAACTTGATGGTGCCTTCTACCCTTTCATTGAATATTATGAACCACAGTGGATTGGACGTAAGGTCACTAAACGCCAGAGCAAGCCCAGAGCCAAAGCCAACTGGAACTGCTATAAGGCAGTTCTTAAGGATGAGATGAAAACTACTTCATCTTTGGAGGGCTGGTATAAGCATATCAAGTCCTCCTTTGGAATCAAGCCCATATACAACACCTTCTATAAGCACCTCAAAGTCCAACAGGGGAAGACTGCTGCATCCATCAGAGATATTGAGAACCGCCCATCCAAGAAGAAGAGAACCACCAAAGAGAAACAGTATCAAGAGAAGATTAAGGACGTTGTCAAGGCCAAATATAAGCTTTCAGAGATTGGGGAATACATCAAGAGGATTGCCACAGTTCTTAATGGCAACCAGGTGATCACAGTCTAGCTTTTAATTAAATTTATTGATTATTGCCTATTTTTTTATATAGTTCTTATATAGTAAGTATAATATTTTTAAATAAATAGTTATTCTAAATAACTCATTAATAATTTATGGTACTATTTTTATAAAATCATTGATTTTCTATTGATAGTTTGATGCTTTAGACTGTATTACATGACCTATATTGGTATTTTACTAGTAAATTATATGTTTTTTGTAGTTTTTAATATAGAAAAAAACTTTATATTACTGTTTCTGATTGTTATATTTTTCTATAATATGTAACTTTTTATGTAGTATCTTTTTGCGTATTGGATTTTTTGTTTTTATAAGTGGGAAAAATTTATTATAGTAAAGATAGCTAATTTCATAGTAAAATAAAATAAAAGTGTATTTTTATGAATTTTTTTAATTGTAATGTATAGCTTTTTATGGACTTTTTAAAATATATGTTGTCCCATTACCCTTAAAAATTTCTTGAAGCTTGATTTTTATTAAGTAAATTGTTCAGGAAACAGGTTTCTGCTTATTAAAAAAGTGTTGACATTTAGTATTCTGCATGAGTTAAAACAATTCTGACTTTTCAATGTTGACAACATTAAAGTATTTTTAATTCTGATTATTGACATATAGTAAGTCAACTTGCGGAATGAGTTAATTCTGGCAGTTGCCAATACTAAGACATCACCACCTACTAGGACATACAAAGGCTAACAACCTATACCTCACATTAAAAGAGATAGTATGGTGGCCCAACCTCAAACAGGATATAGTTGATGTTCTGAAAAAGTGCACAGTGTGCAAGAAATACACCAGTACAAAGGCTTCTCAGCCAACGGTCAACCCAGTACCAGACCCTGAACCATTCAAGGTTTGGGGACTGGACGTAGTGGGGTCCTTCCCAGAAACAAAAACAAACCAACATTTCTTAATTGTAGCTATTGACTTTGCCACACACTGGCCCATATGCTGGGCAACAAAGGACCATAAAGCAGAAATCATCAACTGTTTCATTAACAAAGCAATCATAGCCAACTACAGCACTTCAGACAACATCATAACTGATGGAGCAACTGAGTTATCAGGTCACGTAGTAAATGACAGCTTAAAATCCAAAAAGCATTAAACACTCCACAACCTCTCCATACAGGCCACAGGCCAACAGCAGAGTGGAACGCCTCAACGGCAGCCTTATCAGGATCCTAGAGAAAATAATGGATGGCAAAGCCAAAGACACATGGCCACTATACGTGAAACATGCATTACTAGATCCTGAGTCCGCACCAACCAAGGGACAGGCTATTCACCATTTGAGCTGACCTACGGGTACAAACCAGAAAAAATCACCTGCAACAAACAGCCATACATAAAGATCCCCCCAGGGAAACCCCCACAGTAGAACAAGCACCAAATCTACAACACATGGGACATTATTTGTTAGATTAATCTGTTTCCTATTAACTGTGCTACTTAACACTTTAAAATTTTGTTTTAATTTTCTTACAAATAAATTTAAATAATTACAACAATTTTATCAAAATAAATCTTATTTAGTCCTTATAATATAAAAACTTATATTAAATTAATCATTTTCTACTTACAGCTAAATTAAACTGTATTAAAAGCTAGTAACAATCTTATTTTATATACCATTATTTCTTGAAAGCTGATTAGTAAAAAATGTCATCATTCTAAAAAGAGAAACATAAAAATACAATAAAAACTGATATGATGCTTTTTGTTGAAATTAAATTGTTGCCTAAAATCTTAGCTTTTTAAAAAACATTTAATTTAAATATAATAATTTTTGAATCCCCCTTTTAAAAAAGAGGGCAGATAGCTTTTTTGCATATTTAATAAATAAATATTAAATAATTTTGGGTTTGCTTTATAAAAAATCTAGTAAAAAGTTAAAAAAACTAAAACTGAACTTTTAGTGAAATTTCAGTGATCTCATTTAGCATAAGTAGTTTATTCTTAAGTTAGATTTTATAGAAAATATATAATAAGAACTTATAAGAGAGTAAAAGTTTTTCTTTTCAAATTCTTAAGAATTAATATTAATAAAATAGCTTTGTACAACTATTTAATAAAATTATATTTTTATACTGTATGCTAGAGATAATATGTATAAAAAATTCAAACATAAAAAGGAATGTATCAAAATCTTGCTTTATTTAATTAAATTTTAAAAAGGTTAAAATTTATTTAAACTAAATGGAAAATGATCTTAGTCATTGTATCTATAAAAATAAGATACAACTTTAATTATACAAGCAAATATTTATATATGATTAAAAATAAAATTTTTGTTTTGATAGATTTAAGATATATAAAGTCCATTTTTTAGGAACTGTTAAAAGTTATAATAAACTTAAGTTTATTTAAAAAAAGGTTTTTGAGTTGGTTACCATAAGTAAGCTAAATAATAATTTATACTTTAAATTTAGTTTACTGATTAAAATATCATACTTTAAGAGTTAGTTAGCATATTTTATTTCAAATAATAATTTTACAAGCTTACATTCAAAGCCACTTCAAGATACTAAATTGGCATTGAAATATAAATTTGCAGCACAATTCCAAAAGCTGAGATTAAGGGCTTTCTAATGATATTAGTTTGAGCAAGATTATAGTACTATTTGCCAAAATATCAACAGTTAACCAGAATATAAAAAGGGGTAAATAAACAATGATATCAGACTTCAGGGGTGATATTGATAAATTAAGGAGATCAGTTGGGGGTCAGTTGGGGATTTATGTCTGTAGTGCAAAAGCTCAGCTAACATAGTATTTAAACAGCTCAACTTTACAGAAATTTACTTTACAATCCACACCTTTACTCCTCTCTGATAACTGCACATCTATTTCCAAGCAAGAACTTCTTGAAACAAGCCAAGGACCCCAACCACTATCATTATGGAACCTATCAAGTTTGCACCTCAGATGACACCCTTCTTCTCACTAGGGGCTTCTACTAAGAGAGAAAGAATCTCTATGCTTAAACAAGCATTCCTTTTTACTGCTGGCAGTGATCTTAACAGCTTTGTTGAGCATTTCTTATTAAAAACAGAGTTTGGAAAAAGTACCTTCTTACCTGTCATACAAAATTCTAAGACAGATGATTTCCTTAACAAGCTAAAGGAATTGATGTCAGAGTCCCCTGCCAAGCACCTTACTTCCCTAAGAGCATTGGTTACATTAAGCTACAGTCTGAAAGGGCTTTGGGATTGTGGATTTAAAATGACAAAAAATGAGTATTCATATTCTAAAAAAATAAAAAATGCTAAAAAAGTATCATTAAATTCAAAAAATAAAAAAGGAAAAAATGATTCAGTAAAGAAAGAAAACATAAAAAATATTTTAAAACATACATTAAAAATTCACTTCCAACCAGCCAATTCACTAAAAAAATCCCCTGGATTGATTTATGAAGAATTAAAAAAGAATTGAGTGAATACTCAACTAAAATAAAATACTCCTTATTGAAAACAAAAAAGAAATTTATGAAGATATGAAAATAAAAAACAATATTTCTATTTCACTTTCCACTTTCTATAAGCTTATTTCTAATAATATAATTAAAAGCAAAAAAGCAAACTGATATGTGTAACATTTGCAGCTTAAAAAATCATTAGAAATGAAGAAAAAGGATTTGAGTATAAAGAAGTTGCCATTGCCTAAATCTATTAAAGAAAATTTGGAATCTATTGACCTACATGAAAAGTTTTATAAGCATCAAAATAAAGAATATATTAGTGATATAAATAATATTGATAATAATCCATGTATTATAGTAATAGACTATAAAGAAAACTTTAAAATAGGTGGGGGTCCTATAGAGACAAATAATTGTTTTTATGGGAAAATACCTATTTCTTTATTAGGATTTGCAATTTCTTTTAAAGAAAATGAGAAAATTAAATATGAGTATCATGACTTTTTATCTGAAATTTTATCTCATGACTCTTTGTTTTCAGGTCAGTGTTTGATAAGTCTGCTTAAAAATAATAAATTTAAGAATATTAAAAATACTAAAGTTTGGACTGATATTGGTAATCATTTCAGATCTTATGAATTCTTATATTATCTTTTTAAAGAGGTACCTAAAGTTATAAAAGGAACAATTAAGTTTAATGGATTTGTTGAGTGTCATGGCAAAAGTATTGTTGATGGTCATTTTGGTGTATTATCTAAAATGTTTAAACAAAAGGAAAATGAGATGTATATAAAAAATATAAATGATCTCAAAATGGTTTTTGAGAGAGAGGAAGAAAGAAAGGGTTTATATAAGACACTTGTAGATAATTCAGATGTTTCCCAAAAAACCTTTTTTCACATCTATGATAGAAAATCTAGGCCTAAAAAAAGCTGGCTTGAAGTCAAAGCATTTTATGTTAATCTTTCATATTTAATGAAAGATGGTGAGCTGTATGTTTCACCTTTGACATTTGAGGATGTTAAGGAGTACTCCAGAATAAATTATTGTGCAAAGTTCTGCACAGATGATAGAGAAACAAAGAGAGCTGATACTACTAAAGGATTAGTAGGACATGTTCATGAAGTTGGACGCATAACAAAAACTTATATTTCACATAGGACAAATAGTCTTTTAAATACAACAACTTTTTTTCTAAAAAATAACTAAGAAATTAATTATATGAGTCAAAGATAGGGTAATAGCAATTATAGCTTTGGGGCTGCTATTACTCTCCTATGCAACTCATATATTTGATTCTTGGCTTATTAAAATAGAAAAAAGGGTTTTAGCAAAAAATACAGTTATTAGAAATAAGATTTATTTTTATTATTTGTATATTTTACACTCTTAAACTTTTCTTTGGTAAACTAAGCATTATATTAATGTTCAAAAAACATAAGTTTACAACTTAAATGATACCAAAGAAGTTAAAAGGCTTTGAAATGCTTAAGCTGGCGCCTTAGCTTAATCTAACAAATAATGACCCATTTGAAGCTTCCCCAAAAGGCGCTCCTTATCACTAGTTTCTCCAATATGAGGTCCAAGTGAAAGAGATATTTTTCATGTGTTTTACTGTATATCAGGATGTTGTCAAGAGACACCACACAGAATTGGTCTATGTATTTTCCAAGGACTGAGTTGATCATCCTCTGGAAGGTGCTAGGGGTGTTGCATAACCCAAAAGGTATAACCAGGTATTCATATATGTCTAGATAGAATGAGTACCGTGATGCTCCTTTAGGTGAGGGAGGAGCAGATGCAGGTACCAGCATGGCCCACCAGATTATGGGACCTAACTTTACCAGGTAGGAGAGGGCCTTTCCTGCCACGGCCCAGGGTCCTGCTGCTGGCAAGGCAGAATTAATCAATCTTGTAGGTGCCAGATACAGCACTCCCAGGAATTGACTACTCTGGCCAGTGGCATCAGAAGTGGGTGGGGCTGAGATGGTCAGTTTGGGCGTCAGGGGTGATTTCATTGGGACTAAGTAGGCAACAGGGTTATTGTATTTCTGTTGAAGATCAAAGGGTATATAATGATTTCTTTGCTGTCACAGATTATTTGATAGGGGTCCTTGGAAGCATTTGAGCAAGTGTACCACTGCAAGTCTTTCAAGGTCCAGGGTTTGTGGTCAGGGTTGTGGGGATACTCAGTGAAGTGCAAGGACCAAATGGAGCGTTGGGGGGGGGGTGATAGTAATCAAACACTTCTGGTTTGTCAGCTGGTGCTTGGCGTTCAATCCCTAAGGGTGATTAGTGGAGCTTAAGTGATTGCAGATGGAAGATTATCAGAAATATGTATGGAATTAGATTGTTGAACCAAAGGTTCATACCAACTTTATTTGGTAAGAATGATGATACAGAATTTTTCTGATGTTTCTGGCTTATATAGTCATTCACATGCAGGGGCCTCTGGGCTTTCTTCTTGTGCTATCTGGGTGGCAAGGTTTGACATCTCAAATTCTGTTGGTTGGCTGGCTGTTTTTTCATCATTTTTTGGGTCTTCAGGAACAGCTGCTTGGCTTGCTGGTGGCCTATCTTTGCTTGGCTGGTCATTGGTCCTGGCAAGGCTGTCTGCAGGTGTCATTGGGTCAATTCTAATTTGGTTACCATTTTTAGAATGTCTTGACAGGAATTTCTGAGGCTGAGTTTTTATTAAAAAAGGGGTCCCCAATTGGGAACCCCAAATTACTAAATGGAGAGTGGGCTTGAACTGGGAGCCCTGGGCAGCTAAAAGTAATCAATCCAGGACCAGCTAAATACACCAAGGCTTGGGCATAGCTTTTGGGGCCCAGAACGGGCCCCACAGCTGTAGCCAGGGCAGGAATGGTTTCTGCACCTGGATTTTTGCTTTTCAAAGCAAATCTAGGGGGAGGAAAATCCCCGCCACCTGCTTGCCCTGCCTGGCGGCTGGGTGCGGGTTTGATTCATGCCTGGGGCTTTTTCATTGTTACTCCTGTAACATCTTTACTCTGCTATTTTCAGGGCCAAGAAAGTGCCTGGCAACCTAATAACACATACAGGCATAGTGCCCCAAAATTCCTGGTTAATTTCTAACAATGTTTTCCATCAGAACACAAGTTCAAAGGTCAAAACCCCAAATGACTGCTAATTTGAAAACTCAACTTGTTGCAGCATTAGATATCTAACTTATTAAGAGGATATAAGATGCTAGCTAACCAGAAATTTATTATTTGACTAAATAATTAATTGATTAATTACAACAATAATAACTGGGTTGGATGAACTAAACCCAAGGGCCAAACATGTTCCATTAATGTGCCTGCCAATCAGCTTTTATCAACCTGCTAAGACATCAGAATCCCAAGCCAACACAATAGACAAGAAAGAAGAGAGTTTAGAAATGTCTAATCTTGAGGAAGGAATTTGCATCCAACTAATGGTTTTTCAAGGAGCCTGAGTGACCGATGGGAATGCTGCCACCAAGAAGCCATTATCTCATAACTGAAATGGTAATCAATCCCTTCCCCAATCCCTGGAAAGGTTTTCAGATCAAGTATAATATTGAGTAAGAAATCCTTCCTTATTTTTGACATCATTTTTAACAAATAAGTGTATGCACTTAGAGCATCTTATTATTGCAGGAATTTACTATTTTTATACCAAAATTTACCTGCTATTTTTATTGTTAAGATAGCACAGCCAACTGCACTCTCTTTACTACTAATCACTATTGGAAATAATTCCCCCTTGATTATTGACTCCTTATTTATCCCTGATTGGTCCTTTTTCACCCTCATCACTTGGATCTTCCATCTTCATGCACCCTCCAATCTTTCCCTGGTGCCAAATTTCTGTCTAGCATGAAGGAGATTTCAGAATCCCCTCTCTCTTTCATGGCCACTTTTACTCAGGACTATAGTAAGATAGACTTTTTCTACATTATTGTGTTATAATTAGCTGACTAAGTTATTACTCACAATAGTACTTGCGTCTTTAGGCCACTGCTATCAACTACCTAGTGAAGATTGTGCATATGGTGCACATGATTTTCCAGGCTTGGCCTGCCCTTACGTCAATAGGATAGCCAGACTTTGGTACTGGGCTGTGGCATATACAGTAGTTTTAAAAGATATGGCTACAACCAAAAATACCTCAGATTTAAACAAAATGATTTCAGATTTAAACAGATTTCAACTATCAGAGTAAAATATGCACTCTGTTAACAGCGTTTATTGGCGTTAATGAGCAAAATGGGTCAACACAGCAAAGAAGTGCTCACACGCAAAGCAAAACTATTCAAAATACAATCCAAAATACATTGATTCACAAACAAAATGGTATGAGTAGATTTTTGATGTACATATGTTTACTATGTGAATTGGTGAAAAAATACACCCAAGCAAGGTGAGTCAAAAATCAATCAAAAAATGAAACACAATAGCAACTCACTATGTAAACAAAATCACTCAATCAGTTTGTGCAATGGATTGTAATCAAGAATGATACCAAGGTATCTAAAATAAGACACAAGATCTAAAACATAAATTTAAAAATGTTGTATTGGGTGCTTAGTTTGGCGTAAAATCTGGAGAAAAGGGTGGGAATTATTTTGGGTATTCTAAAATGGGCGTTGTAAAACCAAAAACAACTAATTAATAAATAAAAAATCTATAATTGGTATATTGGGTGGTAAAAATATTAATCAAATATCCATATTCAGATAAAAAGCAAAAATTAAAATTATGGAGTAACTTTATTAAGTTTTATTTAATATTTTTTAAATTTTAAAATGAAAAAACATAACAACAGAGTACCAATGCACTTGTTGTGCACCGCGGTTGTGGTTGCTCCGCGGGTCAAAGAATAGAGTTAGTGCAACCCAAGTGCCTACTCAAGAAGGAGATAGGAGAGGAGAGTTCAATAGTGACACTGCACTGACACAGCTGGTTCAAGGAGCACAGGCTGCTAGAGTGTAGAGCATCAACCCTTGGGTCTCCAAGCTGACCTGGAAGCCCACCAAGGTCACCACTACAAAAACAGTTAGAAACAAGGAGGTAGAACTTACTTCATATGTGTTTGACATTGTGTACTGGCAAGAGTCAGTCCCGTCAGCCATGCTGGAGAAGGTGAAACCTGTACTTGATACTAGCTACAAGCCCTATGTCAGTGATGGCAACCAGGAAGAGGACAAGGAGCCTGAGTTCTACAAAACTGATGAGGAACAACTGGTTTTAAAAAAGGTTGCAGCCTTCTACAACAAGGTACCCATTCTCTATGTTGTGCCCAATGCCAACAAGCCAATCACCACCGCTAAAAAGCCTGCCCAGAAGCGCATCCCCTACATCAAATGCATCATCCTGCTTAAGCTCATGCGTGAATCAGGCAATTACAAGGCGGCCGCGGCCATTGTTGGAGTGGATCCTAAGTACGCCAGTAAGACCTTCCAGAAGTTCATCAACACTGGTTGTGTCCTTGCTACAGAGAAATCCTTGCGCGTTTCTACCATGCTCACCAAGGAGCACAAATGGGCAATACACCAGTAGATAACCTAGGACATCCATCTTGAACTGGAAAATATACAGGCCATGGTCAAATCTACTTTTGGTGTTGAGGCCTCAATTTCCTTTTACCACTATCTGCCCAAAGGAATGCACTTTTCCTGGAAAAAGCTTGGGGTATTCCCCTATAGTTGAAATAGCCCAGCCAACATTGACGTCCGGAAAAAATATGCGGAGGCGTAAACTGCTCTCAAAGCAAGGGGACGGTCAAATTCTACTACATTGACAAATCAGCGGTAGGACACGCCATTTCAAAAACGGCATCTCAAAAAATGTCATCTCAAATTTAATTCAGATAGCGTTTTTTGCGTTAGTGATTTTGAATCACAAAAAAATAAAATAAACAATAAAATAGTTAAAATTTACATATACCTTTATAATGTGACATCTCAAATTTACGCCATCTCAATTCTTTCACTTTGAGTCAGATTAATTATATCTTATTTTGCTAACTTTATTTACATATGAAATCACTTAGTGTGGGGCGTGTTTACGCCATCTTGACTTTACGTCATTTTGAATTACGCCATTTATCTTAAACTAAAATAAGCTTATACCCAAACTAAAATAAATCCTGTGGTATAGTGCCAGAAGATATTCCTATAGTATTAATCTAAGACACTTATAATAAGAACAACCTAAATAGACGCCACTATGATAGTCCTTCTAGTGATTGTCATTGCTGGGTAAAAAAACCAGTTTTGTTATATGTAATTTATAACTTTATTATACATGGATACGTTGATAAGGGTCTTCTTAATAAAATATTTTAATAGTGATTTTAATATGGAAGGGGGTGATTACGCCATTTTGATTTACGTCACTTCAAATTCCACCAAGTTTCATATCACCCAAATGATTTGATGCTCACAATGGATAGGGAAAATAAGGGGAAATTACCTATGACGCCAGGCTACACTATATTGATTCCCCCACTGCAATTCTTGTTTTCCACTTTTCAAAAGTATAGTTTCACGTCTAAAACCACTTAAGCAAAAAATGTAAGAAAACATATGAAACTTTGCAAATATATATTTCTTGATCTTCTCTAAACAACTGGATACTTTTTAACCCCAGTTGTATAAGCTAGTTTTTGAGAAATGCAAGTTTTACTATTTGGCCTGGTTGAGGTAGCTCCACTGTAGATTTGTTAATTTAATATAAAAAATGGTCAAAAACACTATGTTTTTGAGCTACGGCACCTCAATTACATCACTTTGAAAACGCCATCTTGAGAGCAAGTTTTCAGTCAAAACTCAAAGTTTTACCTACTTGTGTTACTAATAAAAAATTATTTTTACAAAATAAAAAACATTGAAATTTTGATAGTATATTTTTTTGATTACTCTCCAATTCCATGTAAAAAAATTGATAATTTTATATTAAAAACATTCTTATTTTTCTCTTTAAAAACAACCCACAAATTTCCCATATTTTGATACTAATTCACTTTTAGATGCCTCCCAAGCCTAATACTAAAGCTGCACCCAAGGCCTCCAAGGCTTCAAAGTCCAAAATCACTCTGCCCAAGGCCAAAAAGGCCAAGACAACCCCAAAGAAGCAGCCTTCTAAGGCCAAAGCTCCCCCCTAAGACCCCAACTCTGTCACCTGAACAAGAGGGAAACAGTCCTACCCCTCCCCATTCTCCTTTTGTTTACTCCCCTTCAGACCCTCAAGAGAAGTTGTTCAACTTCAATTGCCATTCTGACCCCACTTCAGAGCCTGAGGATGAAGAGGCTCAGGAGCCTCAGCCTGGTGCTCCTGCAGATGAGCCAATTGAGCTCTGGGATCTTAACTCTATCCACAATATATGCAACCAAAATGGCACCTTTGCTGTACCAACAACATACTCTATCAGCTATACAATTATGACAAAGAAAGGGAGAGCCGGTTTTGTCTACAAGGGCTACAGCTTCAGCTGTAATGACAAAAAGAAGCCCATTTGCCAACATCAATTCAAATGTGATAACGTTGACTGCCCAGCAAGGCTCATAACTTATTGGTTCACCAGATTTAAGGCCCTTACTGTTAACCACAACTGCGCCAAGCCTTTCAACCCTCTCTATCAACTTATCTGATGGTTTCTTTGCCAGGTGATCCCAACCACAAAGGATCAAACTGCAACTGAGGTTGTCAACAATGCGCTCCTCAATTTAAATGATACCCAACTAGCAACTGTTGGTGGCACCTCAAAACTACAGAGATATTTTACTGATCAAAGATATGCTCTGAGCACTGAAGGCGTTAGTGCAAGCTCCATTGATCAATTGATCATTACTGAGGAGCAGAAGCTTTCACAGCATGAAGAGAGATTCTTCCTCCATGATGATGGTCAACATGCTCCAGAGTGTATCATCTGCTTTGCAACAAGCCAGGATCTGCACAACCTCCTCAAGTGCAAGACCTGGCTTGCAGATGGCACTTTCTCTACCTGCCCAAAGCTCTTTAGCCAGCTTTGGAATATCCTTGGGCAGGTTGGAAATATGGTTCTTCCCCTGGTCTTCTTTTTCATCCCAAATAAGAAGCAGGAAGCCTATGTCTGGGCACTCACAATTTTAAAGGCCAAACTGGATGAAATCCTCCCAAAAATTGAAGAAGAGCCCAATGAGACTAGAGGACGTAAGAAAAAATCCATCTCCCAAGAAGAAGATGCTCCCACCCCAACCAAGAAAAATCCTGAAAGCCTTCCCTACCACAAATGTCTGGTAGTGGATTTCAAACAGGTTCAGGAAAATGCCTTTATTTGTGTCTTGGAGCTCCCCTCAGGGATGCTACTTCCACTTCAGGCAGGCACTCTGCCGCCGCCTCCAAAAGTGCTCTGACCTCCATGAGCTGGTCTACACTGAAAGCACCAAAGAAGCAAAGGATGTTTTTAATTGCTTTGCTGCTCTTGCCCTTGTGCAAAAGGAGGATACCAATGCCTTTTATGATGCCCTCCTCCACCATCCCTATATCCAGGCCAACCAGGCAGCCTTTGCGCCCTTTATTGAGTATTTTGAGACTCAATGGGTTGGCATCTTCCAAGGAGCACACTGCATTAGAAAAGGCAGTGACTCAATCACCTGGAACTGCTATAAGAAGGTCAAAGATGGGTTGATCAAGACCACCTCTTCCCTTGAAGGGTGGCATAGCCAGTTTGCCACAAGAGTCAGGGTCCAGAAGCCAAAGTTCAATAAGATCATGGTCCACCTCAAAACCTAACAAGCCATCTCTGCCCGCCTCTTCAAGACTGGCATGAAGACCAAGGGTGATCCCCCCAAGATGACCAAAGCAGTGAAAAAGTACACTGAGATCAGCAAGGTGGTTCTTGCCTACTATCCCAAGGATAGCAAGCTTGAGCATCTCCAAGCTATCTCAGATGCTCTTTCTACCAATGTTTGAGTCTATTTGAAATAAACACTCCTTTATTTGCTCTCTTATTTCCTTTAATTTTATCATTATTTTAGTTTTATTTAATATTTGGTACAATTGTATGCTTATTTTAAAGTATAGATTGTAGTTAAAATAGATTAAATTAGTTGTTTTAGGGATTATTAAAACTTTTGGGCTTTACACAACTATGTTGCGACTAATCAACCCCATTTTTTATTGCATATTTGGAATCCTGAGGCTTTTTTAAGCCTAGAAATGTTTTTGAATTTTTATTTTTAGGAATTTTTTGGGTGATTTTTGGAGTTCAAAAAATCTAAATTTTAAAACTGTTTTTTCTTAGTCAAAATGCCGTAAATCAAAATGGTGTTTTACTAGTAAATTGAGATAGCAGAAATTTGAGATGGCATATTTTGAGATGCCGTTTTTTGAGATGCCGTTTTCAAAATGGCGTGTCCTACCAAATCAGCATTTGTCTTGTCAATGTGCAATGGGTATGGGTATGTCCCCAAAGGCTCAAATGACAGGATGTCTCAGCGTGCTGCAGTCTGCGCCACAGCCTATTTGATGGTGGCTCTCCTTGGTCCAAAGGGGGTTGAGCTGTACCAAATGATATTAGGATCTCACAATAGCTGGATCTTTCTAGCACTTCTCCAATTGGTCCAGGAGCACCTGAGGCGCACAAGCCCAGGCTTCACCAACGTAATTGTGTGGGACAATGTTGGTCTCCATAAGCTGGCTGATATTCTTGAGGAATTCCCAATGATTGACACTAGCATTGCAGTGGGCTCCCAGCAATTGGCCACAGAAAATATGCGCCTTCTCTTGCTCCCTGCTTATTTGCCCTCCCTAAATCCCATTGAGAAAGTCTTTGGGTGGCTCAAGCAAGTTGTCAAGCAAGGAACCTCAACTGGGGCTGAGGACCTCTTTGATTTGCTGCATGCTGGGATCCACACCCTCCCAGCTGAGACTGCGGCCAAATTCTATGGCCACACTGATTTTTTCATCCCTGCGTGCCTTGCCAAACAGCCAATCAATCAAAGGCTTAGCTTGTCCAACTTTTTTATATTCTCTAATTTACTATTTAAGATTTATTAATTATCATTTTATATTTATATGTTTCCAAGTCCACAATCACATTCAGTAGGACAATCAATGAATGTTAGCAATTTATTTATTTATAATCATTTTTATTGTGTCATCTAAGGGTACCCAAACGCTTGATACTGGATTACACAAACACATTAATATCACTTTTGGCAAATAAATATAATAATCAAAAAAAGTTAATTGTAATGTGTACAAATCAGAAGTAATCTTATTGAAATAAATTATAATGCTTTTATTAAGAACTTCTCTGGGATATATTTCTGCAAATCCTGTTTGCTAAAATAATAATTAGAAAATTTTATTATAATAAAAATATTGTAGAGTATACATATGTTTATTAGAAGAGAGAATTCATTACAAACGCCTGTAGTGTGTTCTTCTGTATGTACCTACCCTGCAATGGAGGTGGCGCACAACCTTCACTGCCACACTGTAGACGGTGGATACACCCTGATTAAAATATTTAAAGAGGCTAGTAAAGGGTAGTATTGTTAGTAGAGAATGCAGGAGCAGCTTTTCTGGGGGGGTGCAAACCTGAAGATGCCAGCCAGGACCAGGGCATTCTGGATAACGTGGTCCACCAAGTTGTATCTGGGGGGACCTTCTTCCCATCCAGGGAGAGCCTGGCCTTGTCAATCCCAAGAAGGACCCCATCCAGGTCCTCTACAGACATGTCCATCCCAAAGTAGAAGAAGAACCCCAGGTAAATAACAAGATGAAGCCTTTGCTCAGCAAAGGCTTCAGTAAACTTGCAAAGTTTGTTGTATATTGTGCTGATCTTCTTTTCATGCTTTGTCTTCACAAAAGTCAGCTCTATTGCTTGTGGGACCCCTGTCTTGTTGGCACTCCAGGCCAGCCCAAAGCCTGTCAGGAGGATTTTTGTCTTCTTTACAGCTGTTGCTTCTGCAACAGTCAGTTTCAACACTGTGTGCCCAAAGTTTTCCAATAGGTAAGAGATGGTATTCTCTACTGGGAAGCAGAAGTGGGCAGCTGCATGCGCCCAGCCTATCTCTGGTATATTCTTGAATGGGAGAGTTGTCAGGACGTCCCAAACAAGCTCAATGGATTTTACACTGTAAACTCTCTTGAGGGATAACGGGTCCAGGCAGACCAGTTGGGCATTCTTGTAGGCAGTAACTGTCCACTTGGATGCCCCCTTGGCATGCGTCAGTCCAGCTAGTGTGTCCTTTGTTATTGAAAGGGTACCATAGACCCTGTCTTTGAGCTCCTGCAAGACAGGGGGGACAGATAGAGCTGTTTGGCCACATGATTGGTGTAGTTGGCATAAAACATGGCAGGGCAAAAGGAACCAGGACCTGGCGGAGTTCATTGTCAATGTCTTCTACCAAAAAAGTTAAGTATTTTGGAATTTTTATTAATTATAATTTTTTATGTACCTTTGCAGGTTTGCTCCTTGCCTGCAGCTTTGGCAGGCTTTGCCATTCTTGGCGCAAACAGTTGTGTGGGCAATTCTTTATCCTCTGTTGTTGCCAGCTTGATAGGTTTTAGGTGGGCATACATTTCAGGGTCATCCATCCAGACAGATGGTGCAGAGAGGGCAAAGGACTTGAATTGCAAGCCCTCAACCACTGTTTTTTGAATTTTGAGAAGGCACTCAATGGTCTTCTCTGATGTGTCAGGAATTTTGGTCATTAATGCATTGGATGTTATCCTGTCAAGTTTCTTGCCTTTGAGGAAAACAGCCTTGACTTTTGCTTTGACCTTGCGGTCAATTTCTTTGATCTCCACAACTGCAGAGTCAAGACCCTTCAAAAGCTTCTCCAATTCTCTCATTGATTTTTTACTAAACTTTCCATATGTTTTTATAGCTTTTATCCTAATAAAATCTGTATTATTATGATACTATTGCCTCTTTGTTTATTCCTGTTTGTTTTCCCATTTACTACATTATCCTATCTTTTTACCCATTGTGTATATATTTTACGCTTATCTCAATATGTGTTGTTTGCTTTGTGTTGGCATTGTTTCCTTAATTGCCATATTATTTTTGGCGCTTTGCACAGCTCCTTGTGAAAATATTGGCAACAATTTGGTGATCAGCTAAATTTGAATTAGAAAATTATGTGTTACTGTAAATTCAGAACCTGAACGTAAAAATGCAGGATTGTCAAATCCTTGGTCCAAATTTTGAATCACTTTTGCGGGATGGCCTTTTTTTAATTAAATTGATTTTTTTGAGTATTTATTTGAATATTTGAAAATGCGGGAACTCATAGACACTTTGCAAAGTTCAAGTTGAATTGCATATTTTCAATGGACAAAATGAATTAACTTGAATCAGATTTGAAGCGTTCAAATCCATCAACCATTTTCATTAAGTTTACTATGTTTTTTGAAATTGTGGGATTGCCAAATCCAAGAACCAAATTTCAAATCACTTTTGAATGCCACTAGTAAGTTCAGATATTAATTGCAGGAACTGGAATCCAAATTTAATGTACACTAAGCACACTAGGAAACACCAACCCAAATCAAGAAGCTCCACTCTGGATAACATCAAACTAAAAATTCAATCTCAATAACCATAATTAGACATAAAAAGTTATTAAACTTTAAAATCATCCAAACCCAAAAAGTATACAATATTATTCACTTCAATTCACAGATATAGAAACTCTGCTACTATTCAAGGCTAAATCAAGAGAAAACAACTACCCACAACTAAACCAATAACTCCAAATAAATACATATTTAATCTAAAATATAATTTTTTATTTTATTTTTATGGACCATCAATTGCATTTTCAACCAGCTCCTGCACCAGCCTGCGGGGCAGCCTGTCCACAAGGGCGTCCCAGAGGGTCCAAGAACAGACCCAGAACCCAACTCAAGGGGAGTCATTCCAATACACAGGCCTCCCAAGGTGTCAGCGCCAGCCAATCACCTCCCACATCCCAAGCCAGAACTATCAGCTTGAATCCCAAGCAGAAGCCACTTTCAAGGCCTACTACCAAAGTCTCCTACACCAGGGTCACTGGGAACACTGAGGTTACTTACACCTCCACTGTATACCCAGTTGTCACCTGGCCCTGCACTCTTGATCCAAGAGTTTCTACTTCCTGCCCCTGCGTCTTTGACACCACCTTCAAGCCATTGGCCACCACTGAGGAACCATCTGCACTTACGGTGTATTCAACCATTGACGGCGCCACTGCAAGCAAGCGTGATCCCACCTTCTACACAAAGGTCCCTGTCCCCTGTGTTGAGCCTGGTAGCCAGGATGCTGTGGTACCTGCCAAGGGCTGGTGTTGGTTGATGGATAGTGAGTGTGAAGCTCTCCTCAACTTCTTGAATGGGAGAATGGCAGTTTGGGATATTGCGTCCCAATTTGGTGTCACAGCCAGATACATTGCTGACATCAACACCAAGTATGGCAGCACCAGGCAAATTGCCAAATCCACCAAGGCTAAGCGACAGCCCAAACTCCTTCAGCCTGTTCATATTGATGCAATTGAGAAGTAGGTAGCCAAGGATTACCACCTGGACACAATTGCTGTCCAATAAATGCTTACCACAGAGTTCAGGCTTTCTGTTTCTAAAACCATTGTTTACAAAGCAATGGTTGTTTTGGGCTTCTTGTTGAAGGTGCTTGGAGTTTCCCCATACAATAGGAACAGTGAAAAGACCATCAAGGATTGACACATTTATGCCAAGACATATCTGGCACTAAAGGAGACTGGGAATGTCCAGTTCTTCTATATCAACAAATTGTCATTTTCCTCCTCACTCAGGTCTAGGCATGGGTGAGCTGAGAAGGGGTCCAAGGATGGTGTAGCCCATTGTGAAGCTGTCTGTTCCCAGACCTATTACATGGTTGCGCTTCTTGGTCCTTGCAGGTTGGACCAGTATCAGATGATTAAAGGCTCCCATAACAGCGGGACCTTTCTCAATTTTCTCCAAGCTGTCAAGGAGTACCTTTGGATAAATTACAGCTTCACAACCAATGTTGTTGTGCTTGATAATGTTGGACTCCACAAAGTGGATCTGGTTGTGTCTGAATTCCCCCCATCAACAAAAACAGCCATTCTGCCAGCCACCACCTTGCAGACTGCCCAATGAGACTTCTCTTCCTTCTGCCCTATTCTCCATTTCTGAATCCAATCAAGGAGGTGTTTGGTTGGATCAAGAATAAGGTGAAACAAGGCCTCCCTCAGGACACAGAGGATCTCTTCAACATTCTTGATATCAGCCAATTTGCAATACCACCCAACGTGGTGGCAGCTTTCTATAAGCACTTGGAATCCTTCCTCCAAAATCCCTGGCCTCCAAGCCAATCAGACAAATGGGTGCTCTGGGTTTTATTTAGTTTTAATTTTATTTAGTTTGTTTTTATTAGGACTCAAAAATTATTATTTATATATAATAATGTGACGTTTGAATGTATTATAGACATATAAGAATACATAGAAAAGGTAAGTAAAATTAATTATACTAGGTATGAGGACAAATATTTTTATTATAATGCACTGAATATTATATTGACTGTGACGCTAACAAATGAATAAATTAAAAAAGATAGAAATAGAATTATTTTATTTAAATAATTGTGAACCCTTTTTAGTACATCAACTTTTTTTGAGCCACAAATTGGACCTTGCAAGTCATCACCTGATCTTATTGATTTAGTGCCACTATGGCACACAACACGACCACCAATGATTTTCATGTATTGCTTACTAATTAGTACTTAGGACGCAGGTCAAGTATATCAAATATGTTTAACAAATCACCTTGCAAGGGAAAGGTAATTTGAGTTCTAAACAATCATTTGTTTAGAACAATAGTGGAGCGGGCCGCATGATGCGGATAAATTCAATTATCAATGTTTATCTATGTGATAAATAAACCCGTACTCAACGAGCTAATAAATAAAAACATTTTTAACTTATTTTTAATATTTGACGTGGTTGCAACTTTAACTAATGTCTTGTAATATAATTAGATATATTAATATTATAATTTACATAATAAAATTTAAAATAAAAATTAAAATATTAAAAGTAAAATAATAATTATAAATCTTAAAAGTTAAATAATAAAGTTTAAATAATGAAATATAACAATTCTATTAAATTGGGATTTATTCAATATCAAAATATTTGATATTAAAAATTTTGGTATTGTAATATGTATTATTAAAATTATAATATTAACTTTTAGATACTAAATTTTTTGATATTTAAACATGTAATATTAAAATTTTTAGTAAAATTTTAATAGTTCATATTACAATATTAAAAAAATAGTATTAAAATATAAAAAGTAAAAAAAAATAATTTGCAAGGGAAAAATATTTATTGGGGGATGCTAACTGCAAAGGGAATGTGATTATTCTGGGGAATTATACCCCAAAATTAAATTTTCAGCTAATGCATCTAATTGGATCCACATACTCTTCTGTACGTGGTGGACAACCCTGGATGTGATTGCTAGAGGGGTGGCGACCTGTACCCTGGTGGTTGCTGATTGTTTGATAAAAGGCAGGCGGATGAGCATTCAACTAGTAGGTTTTTTTGGGGGGCACATAGCCCCTTATAGTGTTGCCAATGCAAATGAGTCATACAGGACGTACTTGACTGTCCTGTATCCCTGTGGTGTCTTCTGGCAGCCAAGGGCTACACGGCAAATATCCATATGAATAGGTACATCCTCCAACTTTTTGATGTTGGTTTTTAATATGCAGTGGAGGAGGATTCCCATGTATACCGCAATGTAGATTCTTTGCAAGGTATACTTTTCTGAGAACATGCATAATTTTTTGAATGTTTGAACTAACCTATTAATATAGGATGTTTGGTTGAACTTGAAGAGGGTTCCAGGGGGCACCCAACTTGAATCAGCCCCCCAGACCTCAGCAAACAATATTAATAAAGGTTTAAAATTATTCACAAGGACTGCATCCTGACTTTATTTTATAGTGCCTTAAAAACTTCATTAAAAATTGCAGATTTCAAATATTTATTTCCTATTTGAAAGTTGGTTTTTATTAAATTCTTTTCATATTTGTTGATGTTTGTGAAGGGGAATCTTTGAATGCTTTTGTATATGTATTCATCAAAGTTCAGTTTGATATCCCCGCAAATTTCATTCATTTATTTGATTTTGATATTTGATCCTAGTTCATATTCTTCCCTTATCCATGGCAAACACCCCGCAGGTGGTGAATATTCCCTATCTTGAGCTTCAATATTAAAAAAATTATTCATATTCTGTTGAATTATTTTATTTATTTGGTCTTTATTTATTTGTTTTACAGGGGCCACCAGTGACTAGTAACCCCCGTAAAACCAACTTGGCGTATAAGCTGCCACTTCCGCGACCTCATCCCCATTCCTGGTGATGAATAAAATAAATATAAGTAAAATATAAAAAGACTTACTAATTTTTTTCCCCTGTGGCCCCCTCAGCCACGGGCGCCACTTCAGCAAACTTCATGAGCGTTAGATGCTCTTCATTAATTTTTCTAGGCTTAATTTTTCTTATATTTCTTGCAACTTGTGTTTCTTCTTGGTTTTCATTTGATAAAGCTTCTGTATTTCTTGAAGTGCTTCTGCTTCTTGATTGTGTTTAATTTTCATCTGTTTCAATATGATTGTTTTCATCTTCATTGGTGTTGATTTCCTTTTAAATTTCTGTTCCTTCAATTAGTTTGATCTTATTGTTTTCTTTGGCCCCCTGCCAGAACTCCCACAAATTGTAGGCCGTGTTGTTGAACTTCAGACTTGATAAAATTGTTCCTTGTAGATTAAGTAATGCTTCTTTGTTCTTTTCATCTATAATAATTCCCAATTTATCCAGAGCATCTTCTTTTGACTGGATTAGTGGCTGGCCCTTGTTACCCAGCTTTCCTGTCACTATTTCCCTGATATTTCTTTCTATTTCAACAACCTTTTGCAGGTGTGCTTCTAATTTGTTGACCAAGTTATAGATTGTTGACATTTTGTTTGAATTCCATCAAAAAACTGGTTTTTATAGTACTATCTTCAACTCATACATATTTTTCATCATCATTAATAAATTAAAGACAATAAACGTAAATATTGCATTAGAATATTGCAATTAGACGTCAACTCTTGATATTTTGATATTATGTGCATAACTCAATGCATTTTGTTTAATAAAATCCATTTTAAACTAGGTCATTTTCATTATAATTTAATGAAATGGATTGTGTTTATATTAGGGCCATTAACACTCAGTACAAATATTGAAAATTAGTGCATTTTACAGCCTGTATATTTACCTATTGGTAATACTTCTGTAAACTTTTCAGTCGGATTTTGTGAGGTAATAATAATGTAATGTGTTAATAGATTACTGTTTATTGTCATTAATTGGCTGGTTTTCTTTGCTGTGTCAATTGTGCATTTTCTGATATTTACACACTAGTATCCAATTGGTTGGTTTCACATCCAATTGCACAGGCAATAGGAAAACAAGCTGCCACCTTGACCACATCCATTCTCGGGGTGGCAGCTTGTTTTCCTATTGCCTGTGTGATTAGATGTGAAGCCAACCAATTGGATACTAGTGCATAAATATCAGAACATGCTCAATTGCCACAGCAAAGAAAACCAGCCAATTATTGACAATAAACAGTAATCTATTAACACATTACATTATTATTACCTCACAAAATCCGACTGAAAAGTTTACAGAACTATTAACAATAGGTAAACATAAAGGCTGTAAAATGCACTAATTTTCAATATTTGTACTGAGTGTTAATGGCCCTAATATAAACACAATCCATTTCATTAAATTATAATGAAAAAGACCTAGTTTACAATGGATTTTATTAAACAAAATTCATTGAGTTATGCACATAATATCAAAATATCAAGAGTTGACGTCTAATTTCAATATTCTAATGCAATATTTACGTTTATTGTCTTTAATTTATTAATGATGATGAAAAATATGTATGCTCATAATTTTAAGCTATTTGTAAAATGTACAACATTGTATTAATTATGGGAAATGTTGATAATGTAAAAAGAAAATATTATTAATTATGAATTGAAAGAGAGATATCAATTTTAATAACTTGTCACAAAGAAAAGATTTATTTACTAATCAAGGGACGGGAAGGGGAGGGAATGGGTGGAATGAACATTGCCTTCATCTGCGCCTGTGAAAGAGGCAGCATCAGAGATAGTGGGGAGGGAATGGGTGGTGGTTTGGGAGTCAGGTTTGAAGGCAGGTGGCTTGATGGGGGGTTGTGGAGGCAGGGTTTGTTGACTGGGAAGGGGCAGCAAGAGCTGATTGCTTCAATTGATTGAATTCTTCTTCTGTCACATATACTGGCTTGAAAAAATGGATGGACTGGCGTGGGGGGAGACGGGGGTCCTTTATGGGCTTATCACTATCACTTGCATAGAAGATGATGAGATCAAATAAGTCCTGGACAGACGCAGAAGGGAAAATCTCATACCCCTTATCAATTTGGGTGCATAGTTTGTTGTAGGTGGCAGGCTTTAAGCGCCTGAGGGCAGAACCAAAAGTGTAGAGACATACATCTGCAAGATGCATATTGGAGTAGTTGATGGGGTAGGACCAGCAGGTATGCCCCGCAGCCCTGATTTCTTGGGTAGCCCATTCCCGCTGCTCCATCTCCACACTCAGTACAACTGTGTGCACGGTGTTTTGTGTGGCCCACTCCTCCAGCATGGCCTTGAGCTCTGTCTGGTAGGCATATCCATATGCAGTGTTTGATATTGCCAAGTAATAATTGACGCCCAATGGGGAAACTGCCAAATAAAACCCCAAAAAACTAATACAATATTGGGCCGCACTTGTACACGCAAGACTGGATACGCTTCTCTCCAAAGTCTTGGATACTTGCAGATATCTTAGCATACAACAGGAAGATTACGTCATTACAGGCCCTCATTGCCCTTTCTTTGATAAAATTAATAATAGTTGAATTGTAGGGGTCAGTGTCCACCAAAATGGGGCCATCAAGAACTTGATTGGACAAAATTCTAGCAGCAACCACAACTCTGTGCATCCACAAATTCACTGTTCTTTTGTTAGTGAAGATGCCGTGGAGTCCCAACTGGAGACGTACCTAGACCAGGGGCATCTGCAGGTCACGTTTCATAATAGCCATCATAAGTGGATGGGCTGTGTCACCTTTGGTCAAAGTACGGGAGCCAGTTGGGGTCTTCTTGGTAGGGGGGCCACAGTTGGCATGGGCTCGCAGGGTTACAGCCACAGTAGACTTAGCAAACCCCATTGCGCCGCAATTTTCCTGAGGGACATAAGCTTCAATTGCTTTTCAACCATTTTGAGAACAATCTCCAGAGTGATTAGTTTTCTTCTGCGTCTTGCAGGCTGATTGGCTGGGGGAGGGATGTGTTCATCATGGGAACTGGTCAATGCCATCTGATTGGCTGTTTTGGGGTCCTGGGCTCTCTGGGTGACCCCATGGCTGAAAAGGCTGGTTTTGGATGCCATTGCTGATAAGGGATTTTGGTTAGCAGCTGCCTGTGCGTGATGGGCAAACAGGGCCATGCTTGAGGACGCAGGAGAAAGAACACACTCCTGGGTAGTGCTTGCGGAGAGGCCTGCGGGTTGGGAGTGGCCATAGACAGAGGCTTCACCGTTAAGAGACCCAGTGTAGCCCTGCATAATTTTGTCAAGGCCAGGGAACAGCTTGTTGACTTGGTTGTTATTGAAAGAAGACATAATAAATTTTTATTAAAATTTTAAACTCAAGAGGAATGTATATTTTAGTCAATTTTATTGTTATATATGTTAATTTTGTGAATATTATGATCTAAATTTTAGCCATCCTAAATTGGAATAGGGTGATTTTTAAGAATGCCTATGATTCCTAAAAGAATCAGCACAAATCCACTATAGATCCTTTAGCATCCTTTTTGAGACACCCATAAACTATATTTATTTCAAAATCCTTGCAATAATGATTTGAAACTTGGTTCTTGGATTTGACAATCCTGCAATTTCAGATTTGTTAAGTTTTACATGATGTCTATGATTTTTTTGAAATACAGGAAATCTCAAATCGTACATTAGAATCCTGCATTTCTGATTCATGTATCCCACATTTGTTTGCTGAGTTTTATCTTTTGTTAGTTGAGTTATCTGCTCAAGAGATTTGAAATTTGCCAATTTAAATAAATCAAAAAAGTCAAATTAAATGGTTGATTTTATTAAATATTTTATTTTTTCACTCAGCTGAGTTGCCCGCAAAAGTGATTTGAAATTTGGACCAGGGATTTGACAATCCTGCATTTTTACGTTCAGGTTCTGAATTTACAGTAACTTTTTTTAGATAAAGTTGTTACTGATCCAAATTCAAAACCTTAATGATAAACTTTAAGCCAATCAGGAGCCAAGTCATAAAGTGATTGCTGTGATATAAAGGGTCATTCAATAATTCTTGATGCATGTGCACTAGTTAATATGATTGGCTGGATCTTTTGCCATTGTGCGCCATTGCTTCTGTGGCAAGTTGTTGATGGACTAGTGCTAACCCAGCAGTTGATTGGGAACTAGTCCACCAACAACTTGCCACAACAGCATTGGAGCACAATGGCAAAAGACCCAGCCAATCATATTAACTAGTGCACATGCATCAAGAATTATTGAATGACCCTTTATATCACAGCAATCACTTTATGACTTGGCTCCTGATTGGCTTAAAGTTTATCATTAAGGTTTTGAATTTGGATCAGTAACAACTTTATCTAAAAAAAGTTAACCTATAATTTTCTAATTCAAATTAAGCTGATCACCAAATTGTTGTTAATATTTTCACAAGGGGCTGTGCAAAGTGCTAAAAATAACTGTGTTCTAGATCTAGATACACGACATAGTAAATATATGATTTTATAGAAATAAGCTGAACATAAAAAAATAAAGTCAACTATAAACAAAGAGAACATGAACAATTGAAATTCAAAATAAAGATAATATAAATGGAAAATGTTTGGCAACAGGGGGTTTGTTGGGGCGGGGAAGAGTGATGCCTAGTAGGCAGAATAGCGCAGAAAGGAAGACGTAGAGGCAGTGCTGGCCTGGGGGGTCTGGGATTAGGTGGGTGGGGCTGAAAGGTGGGGGGTGGCAGGGGTAGGGGGTAGGGGTAGAAGGATTGCGTGTGATAGCCGCCATATAACGCCCATTATATTACTTGTCTGTCATTGGCTGGATGGGCTGGTAAGTGGCTGTGGCACAGGGTGGGAGGCGCTTATCCTTATGTGATTGGCTGCCCATGTCCACGTGGAAGACAATTTGGGCAAACAAGTCAGCCACCATTTGGTGACCAAAGAGAGAATTGTGGTCAAGGACCCCAAGATAGAGTTTGTTGAAAGCCTGAGGGCAGCGCTCCCAGAGTGTATCTCCAATATTAAAGAGCACAACATCAGCCAGATGGATGTCAGTGTGACAGAAATCACTGGATAATATGAAGCTGTTTCTAAATGATGGGGAATTACTACCCAAATCCACATAGAATTGTTTATTAACCACCAACGCAGCTTCAGATATTTTTTTGTGAAATTTCCAATTGTAACTCCAGGATTAAGTAAAACCAGTAGTCCTAACCAGAGTAAACCAAGATAAATGACCTGGGAAAGCATCAATGCATCTTCAGCGTAGAATTCCAGGCATTGAGAAGGGACATAATTTTCAGTTTCAAGAATGGGGGGAGGAGCTACAAATTGGCTGGCATGAAATTGACATTTGGAGGCGCCAACAACAAAGTTCCAGATGCTGGGCCCCATCTTCCTGAAATGATTTGGTTCAGAATCAGATTGTACGGGATATACCGTAACAGCCCAATCACAGGATGCATTTTTAAAATTTTATATTTAGAACTTGGGATAATTGATTTTTATTGAGTAAATTTAGGAGGACTCAACTCTTAGAGTTGAAACAGGGAAAACTATTCAATATATATCAGAAAAATTGACTAAGCAATACCACCTGAGTCTTGACCTCCTATTTCTTCCACGTCGCTAAGTAAGTATCTGGTCCAGGTTGCAAAGAACCCTTGCGTGACTAGTCTCTGATAACCATACTGATTAACAAGCTCATATTGGGTGACCCTCATATTACGTCAATTTATCAACGTCAGTTTGAAAGGGGGAGCTGGTTTCAGCTGGCAGACTGGAGCAGCTGTGACCCATTTTTGATCAACTGTTTGGTTTAAATCTGTTAACTTGGTCAATTTTGATACAGGTTTTCTGGCCTTCCAAGCCTTCTTACTTGGACAGACAATACCTGGAATTATGGAATCTACCGTGACATTACCCTCCGCTTTAGCCCTGGGCACAATACCACCATCTGGGAGATGGAATAAGGAGAAATTCTTATGGGCAGGTGGGAGTTTCATTGCAGCTAAGGCAAGTTCAGGGTGACCAATAGCAGTGGGATTGCGCTTGTAGAACTCACAGATCAGATCTGAGGAATTTGAACAATTGTAGTGGGAAACCTATGAGTTTTCAGAATCAGGATAACCTTTCCAAGACACCAAATATTCCAAACAGCGGTGGTTCTTGCAGGAAGCCAGAATACAATTTAACTCATAGTCAGGTTCACCTTCCACAAGAATGGGTTGGGAAGAGGGAGTCTCTGTTCCTTTGAAGGGAGTAAGAAGACATTCATGGAAGGTATGGAAAATCTTGAAAGCAGGAGGTAAATCTAGCTGATAGGCAGAGGGACCAATCTGATGTTCTACCTTGAAGAGACCAACTTGCTTGAGACCTAATTTACAACCGGGAACCTTAAGTTTCATATTGCAAGCATCAACCATAACTAGATCACCTGGCCTGTAAGTTGGCCCCTCCTGGCGCTTAAAATCTGTGTATTCGTTGTAAGTTGTCACGGCGGCAGCAAGAGTAACTTGGAGCTCCTGATGGACCTGCTTCAATGCGGCGGCTTGATCAGTTGCAGCTTCCACGTTGCTAACCAAACAAGGGCCAATGTTAGAAGAAGGATTTTAACCCACATTGGCATAAAATGGCAATACTTGAGTTGACGTGTGTGGAGCGTTATTGTATGTGAACTCTGCCATGGATAGATTATCACACCAGTCATTTTGTTGCGCATTAGTGTAGCAGTGTAGGTAGACCTCCAAACTTTGGTTTACCCTCTCTGTTTGTCCATCAGATTGGGGGTGAAAGGCTGTGGAACGGCATAATTTGATTCCAAGAATTCCAGTAAAGGCTTCCCAGAACTGAGCAATAAATTAAGGACCACGGTCCCTTACAATCTCCATTGGGATGCCATGTAAGGAAAAGATTCTATTCACAAACAACCTAGCTTTTTCCACTGAAGTAATTGTGGTTGGGCAAGGTACAAAGTGTGCCATCCTTGTGAAACAATCAACTACCATCATGATTGTGTTAAACCCATTGGAATTGGGAAGCTCTCCAATGAAATCCACTGACACAGATGTCCAGGGTCCCACAGCAGGCTGTAGTGAAACCAATAACCCAGTTGTCTTGTTCCAACTGGCCTTGGATCAAACACATACCAGGCAATCTCAAACAAAGGCTGCTACCTGCACATTTAAACCTTTCCAGGAAAACTGGCGGCAGATTAGTTCCACTGTTTTGTTTTTCCCTGGGTGACCAGCTGTTAGACAGGTATAATTAGCCTCCATGATTTCATCCCAAATAGTGCCCTCAGAAACCCACAAGCAACCTTGATGATATAGGACTGAACCAATCTTATGATAACCCTGAGGCTGATCCACTGGGTTTGCGCATGCTAGCTCTAATAGCCTATCATAGCCTTTGGACAAAGGTTGCAGAAACTTGACCTTGGAATACAAGTCCAGGTCTGCGCCCTCAGCTAAGGACATGATAGCTAACGTAGCCAGTGAAGGCAGTACAAAAGGTACCACAGCCTTGTCTGGAATCATAATATGTGTGTTAAACTCAGCATTCATACTAACATCTGGGAGATGGGAAGGGTTCCTGCTTAGTGCATTGGCCAAGTGATTGTCAGATCCCTTAATAAACTTGTAGCAGAACTTGTATCTTGACAGGTCACCATGCCATCTGGATTGACAACCTGACAAAACCCTGGGTTGTCAATAGTGTAGAAGAGCTTTGTGGCCAGTTCTTACTACAAATGGATGATGTGCTGGTATGAGATGGTGATGCCAATGCTTTAATAATTCCACAACAGCCAACAATTCCTTGTTGTAAATCATGTAGTTGTGTTCTCAAGCCTCCATCTTACAGGAGAAATACCTTACAGGTCTCAATCTCATCACTAGCCATCTGCAACAGCACACCAGCCACAGCGTATTTAGATGCATTGGTGGAAACCACAAAAGGAAGCTCAGGATCCACATGTCTTAGCACTGGGGAGGATAACAAAAGAGCCTTGACTGCTGAGAAGGCACTTGCGCACCCAGGTGTCCAGACTAAAGTCGTCTTTCCACTAGCCAAATATAAAGGGGCGGCCACCTCAGACAAGTGGGGGGTGAATTTCTTCAAGAACGTACATGTACCCAAGAAACTACAAAGTTGGGATACTGTCACAGGCGTAGCATACTCTTGAACCGCAGCTTCCTTGTCAGGGGCAATGGTGTGGCCATCCTCAAAGATAATATTACCCAGAAAGGTAACCTTACGTTTAAAGAATTCACACTTACTCCTTTTGATGATCAAGTTTGCTTGGAGAATGCGCTCTACAACTGCCAACAAGTGGGCCTTATGAGACTTCTCATCCGGATAAAACACCAAGATATCATCCATATATGCAATGTTGCAAACACCTAGGAGATCCCCCAGGACTGAATCAATTAACCGCTGAAAGCAAGCCAGGGCATTCTTCAATCCAAAAGGCATTACACGGAACTGGAAGATACCCTTCTTTGTTCTGAATGCTGTTAACCATTTCATTCCTTCTGCAATCCTGATTTGGTTGAAAGCATTCAACAGATCCAGTTTTTAGAACACCTTAGCCTTCTCAACACACCTAGAGATCTGTGCTTTGAGGGGTAAAGGATAAGGATCCAGAATTGTAATGTTATTCAAATTCCCGTAGTCAACACAAGGACAAAGGGACCCATCAGACTTCTGAACAAACAATAACAGAGAGCAGATCATGAAGCCTTCTTAAAAATGTAGCCTTTTGCCAACATGTCTCAAGTCCACTCTTCCAAACATGTGTCTTTCTTCAAGGTTAAAGGGTAAATAGGAGACGCAATTCTAATCAGATCAACAGTAACCTTAAAGTCAAAGTCAAACTGAGCGTGCTTGAGAAGGATCTTGCCTCTGGTGGCGTCAAATGCTGTGGACCAGGGTTGTAAACATGCTGGTAAATCTGAACTTACAGGGACAGAGACAGAAAATGATTGTATGGTCTGTGATGATTGCTCCAATTTAGACATATCCAACAGCAGAATACAAATAGTTATACCCAAAGAATGTTCCATCTGCAGCTCATTTTTCTCCAGTAAGGTTGATACATTATGATCTCTCCACCAACTCACTCCAAAAATGATAGGATACATCAGGGTAGAGCAAACAGAAAACCTTGCAGTAAAAGACTGACCTGCAACTACAAAAGTAACTGGCTTCTTTAGCTGGAAAGAGGGAAAAGTTTGACAGTTCCCACCCCTAACAAGTATTCCTGGGTGGTACTTGAGTTGTAGCAAGTTGGCAGTCTCCACACTCATGAAATTTTTGGAAGCACCTGTATCCAACAAAATAGCTGGCTGATAGATAGTCTGACCATTATCAATGCTACCATAGAACAAGAAGTAACCAGAAGTAGATTTATTTGCAGCAAAGGTAGCAATCTTGGCAGGGTCTTGTTTTTCATTGGCAGTACGGACAGCAGCTAAGGAGCCAGGGTGCTCCTGGAAGTAACTCTCAATCATTTCTTGGACAGCAGCTGAAAGAACAGGGTTATCACAATCAATAGGAACAAGGGGCAACTCTTTGGACGTAATCACGGAAGATTTTGTAGGTACAACATGTTAAAGCATTGCAAAGGAACTATCAGGATCAGACACTACGGGGACCTCCTTCACATCACCGGGTTTGTTCACCACCGCCAATTGTAGCTGAGACAAGTTAGGGGGAGAACAATCCTGGCTTTGGTTGGAAGGAACTATTGTGGGACCGGAACCAGAAAACCAGGAGCGTGTAGCAGGCTTATCTTCAATTACCAACTACCTTGTTTGGAAGTAGACAGATTTGAGACCAGAGAAAGAATTTGGCTTACCAGGGCCTCAGTTGTGGTTGACAGGGAATCACAAACCTCCAAATCCTAGGCAGTCTGGTCAACTGCTAACCACAACACTGAGAGTTTATTCACCTTGGGAACATCAATTGTACGGCAGTAGGTAAGAAACTGAGGAAGGAATACCAAAAGCAGAGTTGTATCCTGATGGAAAGCGTACAGCTTACAATATACTTTGAGCTGCTCAATAGATACACACAAATTTTTTAACAGGGGGTATAAAGATGCACTCTCAGTTAAAACACGTGGATTGTGCTCCACCGCAGACAACAACCATTCACAGGCATCTTCAGAAACCTTTGTCATCACGTGATAAACTTGGGATTTGTGACTAAGGCTAGAGTCGGAATAAAATGATAATGCTGACAAAACTTCATGCAAAAATTCATCAGTGGGTGGAGCAGGAAAATAATCTGGATGCCAAAATAACATGATGTGACGGGAATAGGAAACAGAGGATCCAGTCTCTACAACTGCAACCAAAGATGGAAACCACAAATTAAAGAAACGCCCAAACTGTAAACTCAGAAATGAACTGATGCAAATAAACATAGTAAATGCAGATAACTCAACAGAGCAGGAGAAAAGAAAAATGAGTTCATGACAAACTGCTTCCAAAAACTCAGATGTAGAAGAGTTGAGTAATGTGACAAAAATCACTGGATAATATGAAGCTGTTTCTAAATGATGGGGAATTACCACCCAAATCCACATAAAATTGATTATTAACCACCAACGCGGCTTCAGATATTTTTTTGTGAAATTTCCAATTGTAACTCCAGGATTAAGTAAAACCAGTAGTCCTAACCAGAGTAAACCAAGATAAATGACCTGGGAAAGCATCAATGCATCTTCAGCGTAGAATTCCAGGCATTGAGAAGGGACATAATTTTCAGTTTCAAGAATGGGGGGAGGAGCTACAAATTGGCTGGCATGAAATTGACATTTGGAGGCGCCAACAACAAAGTTCCAGATGCTGGGCCCCATCTTCCTGAAATGATTTGGTTCATAATCAGATTGTACAGGATATACCATAACAGCCCAATCACAGGATGCATTTTTAAAATTTAATATTTAGAACTTGGGATAATTGGTTTTTATTGAGTAAATTTAGGAGGAATCAACTCTTAGAGTTGAAACAGGGAAAACTATTCAATATATATCAGAAAATTGACTAAGCAATACCACCTGAGTCTTGACCTCCTATTCCTTCCACATTGCTAAGTAAGTATCTGGTCCAGGTTGCAAAGAACCCTTGCGTGACTAGTCTCTGACAACCATACTGATTAACAAGCTCATATTGGGTGACCCTCATATTACGTCAATTTATCAACATCAGTTTGAAAGGGGGAGCTGGTTTCAGCTGGCAGACTGGAGCAGCTGTGACCCATTTTCGATCAACTGTTTGGTTTAAATCTGTTAACTTGGTCAATTTTGATACAGGTTTTTTGGCCTTCCAAGCCTTCTTACTTGGACAGACAATACCTGGCATTATGGAATCCACTGTGACAGTCAGTGTGACCAGCTGGATACACGGAGGCCTGGTGCCCGCGTTCCTGGATGGCCTCAAGGGCAGTGGAGCTACCCTACATCTGGTGGCTCAAGAAAACCCGGTGCTTGGAATTTGAGTCATCCCAGGAGTCAAATAATCCACCAAGGATGTGGCTGTACAAGTAGCCATTGGTGAAATATGAGTTTTTCTGATAGTAGACAAAACCCTTGGCTGAAACAGCCAGAAATGCACCAATAAATGTCCTCTTCTTGACCTTTTTCCTTCTATTCTTAGTAGCAGCTTTTCCTTGCTCACCAAAATTGTCAAACACAATCAATAACTTGCAGTACAAGACAAACATGATGTTGTGAGAGAGGGGGGCTAAACTAACTAAGTTTGGCTCCCATCTGGGCAAAACAAACCTCCAGGATGCTGCCCAGTGGAGAACTGGAACAGCCGCTCAAAGGGGGGACCATAGGGAAGACACAGGGGACAGCTGAGGGAAGTATGCATTCAATCCCATCAGCGCCAAACCAGTGAGCAACCAGGGCATACATGTGGGGGCAGGAGGAGACATCACAGGGGCGTATAGGGGCACAGAATCATTCTTCTCCAGGTCGGGGAGGGAGGGCATTGACATCACCTGACCCACAGGAGCAGAAGAGGCATAGTCAACATCATCCAAATCCAGGTCATCACATGACAAGCTCTTCACCACGGTCTCTCCAGAAAAAAGGAGACCACTGGGGAGACTCAAGAGGCTGGAAGGATCTTCACCCATGAGCTGTGCAGAAGATATCTTTGACCACAGATCTGGCAAGGTCAGCCACAGGACCAGCAAAAAGGGGGCCAAGGAAAACACAACAAATTTAATGACTGGGAGTATCATAGTTGTGTTCTCCTCAAAATTTGGAGAAGAATGGTGAAGTTTTTAAAATTATAAGCAATAGAATTAAGCTCAGTAGGGGTAACTACAAGCAGGAGGGCAAAAGAAGCAGCAGAACAGGTCTGGAGGACTTGTTTGTGGTCTCAGGTGCCTTGGGTAGTACGAGAACAAAAAGCGGGTTTGAAGACAAGGATTTTAAAGAAAAATTCAAAGTAACAATAGATGTTATATTGAAATTTAACTGAAATTTAGGTTCAAATGCTATCTTTGTGAACAAAAGTGAAAACATAAGGGAACTATACACCCAAGCTTCTGCTGAGGATCCCAGAGAAGATTTTGGGCTCAAACCAGGCTGACACAGGGTAAGCTTTACAAGCACAATTAACACTTTTAATTTTTAAACTAGAGAAACTCCAGACTGGGGTTTCACCACTACAGAGTTTAAATTCAATTGCAAACAAACCAAACTTTAATCTAATTGGAAAATAGACAAGCAGGGGACTGAAAGTCCCCTTGCTGTGTAAAAGGGAGTGTGTTGCAAGGGAAGGGGTCACATGACTACAGGGCTTGGATCTGATTGGGTGGGGGAGAAATTTTGCAGGTCAGGGCCAGGGAGACTGGAGGATTTCATCTTAATTTCCATGGGACTGTCTGATTGGCTGGAGAGGCTTTCAGGGACTTGGAATTCACTTGAGCTTTTAGGTGTTGATGTGGCAACACACAATTGGTTGGATATGATAGTTTTTAAAAGTGGGAGACACCAGGCCAGCAAGTAGTCCAAATTGATTAACATTTCTTCCCAGGTGGGAACAACCAGAGCTGGGGGGTCTGCAGAGTAGGCCAGAACAAATCTCTTGTTGACAGTATGAGCTAAATCTCCTAGAGAGTTAAGTGGCTTGGCTGTAATTTTTGAGCCTTTTTTGGTGTGGTGGGGAAAAATGGTTTGATCCAAGGCCAAAGGTGGCAGTGAATTTACAGATGTCATCTGTTAGATTATTCAAGCATTGGACCAGGGTTGATTTGATGGCGATTTCATATGGGGAATCCTCAGTGCCATCCCATTGGTTGCCGTTAAAATTGGTAAGAACTCGTATCAAAGCCACCTTCCCATACATCCAGAGCTGCACCATGCGCTCAGACACCCAAATGCCATGGTGCTCAAGTTGCTTCTGGACCTGGGTCAAGGGAAGCTTGGGATCCCGCTGGAGGAGGTCAAGCATGATTGGGTATGCCTCAGATATTTGTGACTTGAGGGCCTTCTTGGGCTTCTTGGCCGTCTCAATCAGATTCCCCCTGTTCATCAGGTTGTTGAATTCCCGCATGACAGTAGCTTGGGTAAATTGCAACTGGGCAGCAATCTGTTCCCAGGACAGACCCTGTAGATTCAGTGCCACAATTTCCTGAAGAATTAGGGCGGTGATGATTTGTTGCTTGAGGCGCTGGGCTGGGGGAACTGAAGCCTGATTGGCTGTAGGGAGGCAGGTTGGCTGGTGGCAGGAAGTTGTTCCAAATCAAGGTTGCCATCTTGATTGATTGGTTGATAGGCAGCTTGTGCGGGGGTGGGTACGGGAGCAGGGGCAGAGCTAAACACTACATGACTACTGAAAAAGTCAAAGACATATGAGTCAGGGGTCAGTAACAGGTCAGCTTCCTTGTTACCCGCCTCAAAGGCTTGGGTGTAAACAGGTGCCTCCATGTTCTGAGCCTTGCCTCCATTGAAGCTGGCTTGGCTGCTGGCACTGTCAAAAATGTTGCTGTTGAAAACCATATTGAACTAAAACCTAGGATAAAATCACTAAAAGTAGAAATTTTAAAATTTAATGTTTTATTTTTATTGTAATCTCAAGTCCATATTTGGAAGGTTCTCAAAACCATTCCATACAAATCAGGAGCCATGAAAATGAATAAAATGCCTCTGTTCCTAAATTGGATAGCTGTTGATTGGCTGTTAAACTGTTATATTTCTATTTTAGGCTGCTCACACTACACATCTTGTGTGACTTCATTTTGTTTCATACTTGTGGAATCTTGCTTCTAGATTGCTCAAATTTTGTTTCATTTTAGTCCTTCTGTTGGTGCCTCATATGAATCCTGATTGGATTATAATATACTCTGGAACAGCATCCATCCATCCATCTCACTTGTTGCGTCAGTTCATTTTGTTTGTGGTTTGAACTACACCGCTTGATGATTGATATAATTTCATATAATGGGCTAGTGAAATTTTGTTTTTTGTTTGACAGTTCATTTATTAACTGATTTTTTTAAATTAATTGAATCCTGAATCTTGCGCAACTTGGAATTTGTTTAAATCTGAAATCATTTCGTTTAAATATGAGGTATTTTTGGTTGTTGCCATAGCTTTTAAAACTACTGTATATTAGCTATTGATTTTTTACATAGTTTTTTCTGTATAAACTATACTTAGTCTGCTTTTATAAAATTTAAAAATTATTAACTTTTAACTGGAAGACTTGTAATGCATTGTAATCTAGCCGTACTATATTTATGTGCTGCTTAAATTTAAGGTAATTGTCTTAAACCTGCATATCTTCAAGTTTATATTTTGCCACAAGAGTTGAAGAGATGATACAAAATTTTGCACCTTAGCTAGACAACTTAGTTGCCAATGTAACTCACAACACACTGAGAGAGTTCATCCAGTTGCTCCATGTTGGATCTAACATCATGCCCTCTCTTGGTTCCCCCAATATAGCAGAATCTCATACTTCCTTATAAGGAGTGAGACTGATTATGATGAAGATCCCAACAATGACCCTTATCCAGCACATATTGACACCTTATTTAGATCAATGTCATATATACCACCCCCTTGGTGGGCTAATGACTTTAACCATGTGGTATAGAATTCTCAATCTTTTTAATGTTTAACATTTTATTTCAAATCCCTTTCTTGCTCTCTCTTGCACTGTTGTCTTCCCCCAACTCTGATTACTGGACTATAAATAATTCAGTTGCAGCAAAAATAATGATATATCGTATAATAAGTTCTTATAAAGTTAAACAGCTATCCATGATCTATCAGGGGCAAGAAGATTAACAGTGGTATACTCTTGCAGCAGTTTGAAATTAAAAACAAAGATTCTTGCTTACAACCTTAAAAGCTTTCCTGACAATTAAAAAGTCAGTAGAAGAGCTGACTGTGATCTAATAAGAATAATGCTACTTTGTAAGATAAGGTAGCAAGTGAAAAGGCAGACCGCGCAACGTTTAATTTTGGGAACTTATATCCTACGCTTCAGATAAACAGATATAGGTTTGAAAGCCCCTGCTAACCTACCTAAGATTTGGGCCAAGCAAAGGGTAGCTTTTCTTTGACAGCATTGAGACCTCTGAGCTCCCATTCCTTAAAGTTGATAAATGTTTCAGGAGCAGAGTCCAACTTGGCAAACACTGATGCTCCCTTCCATGAAAGATCTCTTGGATCCAAATCTCTCACAGAAGTGAGAACTTCAATATTAGTACCTATTGGGGCAGATGACCGAAGAGTGTTTGTAAGCATATCTGCAAAGCCAGGTATCAAGGCTGCACCACCACCAGTGATCAGTATGCATGAGTACCATCTTCTGGCAGCAATGTCTTCACCTGCAGCAGCTTGAATAGATTTAAAGATGGCTGAATCAAGAGCAATGGCAGGATGAAAAAGCAAATGGGGACCATAATCTTCTTCTAGTTCCATTGCAAAGCTAGCCAACTCTAAATCATCCTCTAAATCATCTTCTTCAGCACCAAACAGGTGAACTCTGGGACCATTGTCTACCATAGCACTTGGGTGGGTGGGGATATTTAAATGAGGCTTCTTGAGGTATCCATTCTAAATATAAGTAACAGCAAGTAAATATAAGTACCTGTGAGGACTTAGAGGGATGACTTATCTGCAATATATGTCCTGCAGCCCATGATGCAGTTGCCTCTAGGGTTGAGAGCTTTTTATCTAGTTGCAAATCCATGATTGTAGGATTGAAGTAAAGCATTGGAGCAATGAAACCTTCATCATATACTTTGATATCAAACTTCAATGTTGGTTGACCAGGTATAGGGACATAAAATTGACTAAGATGAATACTCAGCTCGTTTTCATTCATGTTGGCAAGCTGCCACTTCAGCTTCTCTGCTAAATTCCATCCTGGCTGCTGCCTGATGTCTAAGGCATGATAGGGAAATTGGGATCTATGCAAAAGCTGAACTAAAAGGGCAGTGACATCATCTCCTCCATATGGCATTGTAATCCTAGAATGTGGTAGGCAGTAACCTTCCTCAACACATGATATACTGGTATTCTGTGCTCCAACATTGACAACACAAGCTGAAGAAATCCCTGCCCCAAATGTAGCACTGACAGATTCTTGAATCAAAAAGATGGAATGGAACCCGAGTGTGTTAAGAAAAATATCTATTGCCAAAGAAACATAGACAGGACAGTATTGATCAGGGATCACAAGCCCAATAGAGTACCCCTAAATCCAAAAATTAAAAATGGGGAAATAGGGTGGCTAAATACCTCAAAAGCACTGAGAGATACTCCAACTTTTTCTTGAATCAAAGAAGACCAAAGATCTTCTAGATCAGCTCGGACTTCAAAAAGTGAACTGTAGTCCCTTGTGTTCAGTTTTCCCTGGAGTAAAGGATATCTTATTATATATCCAGAAGAGCTCTCTGGGATGTTATCAACCTAAGGTCTTATTAAAATGATACGGAGATAATCATACCTTATCACCAATTAAAATTTCAGGTCCATCAGAAGGATTAAAAGCATCTCTTTTGTATGGATCATTATGGTCAGGAAGAGGTGTTGGAGAAACTGAAGAATTAAATTCTAACACTTGACTTTGAGCATTTTGGGAAGGCTTGCGCCGAGAATCTTGAAGTCTTTGAAGAATCTGCTTTTCTCCCCAAAAAATTGCCCTGTCTAATTTATCCTTCAAACCAGTAAGTTTTTGAAAAAAAGTGCCTTACTTCTGGAAACAAGTGGGGGTCAGGTAGAGACTTTGTTTCCTTTTGTGTGCGGCGTGCAATAACATGAGGTATCTCCTTAGGGAAAGGATCACCTGCCAAACCTAGACGTATGTTTCGAGATCCAGGATGCATAATAATGCAATTTTTAGATAGCTCCAATTCTAATTGTTCACTATCCTAATAGATTAGAGAAAGCTCAAAAATATTTAAAGTACCTCAAATTCAACAAAGGGGGCATTTTTAACTGTATTGAGAGCATCTTGAGCTCTTGGTGCCTCAACTTGAGAGTACCCTGAAAATGGATTTCTGCAGGAGGGAATAAAAAATATGGGGAAGCTGGTAAACTTCAGTATTTTTTGGTTGGGATCCACAAAGTTTTTCTTGGATGAGGTAGTAATCATATCTTGATCATATTCCTCATAGTATCTTGAGTGTAGTTGATGATGTGAGCTAGTATGATGCTCTCTAGAGCGATCATTAAATCTTACATTCCTAGTTGGCAAAGATTCAAGAAGAGCCTGCCCAGGATGAGAATCAAGCCCTGTATGATCTTGGTACATATAGTGAGGATCAGGATGGGAAACAGCTTTTGGGTTAGACCCTCTGCTTTTGGAGGGAGTCCAGTATTGATCCTGTGGAATATCTTCTCTGATTCTTCTATAATTTTGCTCATGATGAATATGGCCATAAGGATCATGTTCTGGCAAATGGTGGCCCTGAGAAGGATAGTGATTATTATGCCTAGGGTAGGATCTTGGCTGAACAGCATCAATTGGAGCCCTTAAATCATGTTGCATGTATGGATCCTGATAAGAAATATTTGAATAAGGATTAATATGACTGCTTAAATCTTCAGGATGTCTATACTGATGCTCAGATATAGAGTTATAGGGGTTATTAGTAACATAGGCTTCGGGGTGGACGCTCTCGGCTTAACCTTGGTTCTTCTCGATAAAGATCGCTGGTATTGGGATGTCGGGAATATTGAGGCAAATACCTTGGGTCGTCATACTGCTCATTATAAACTTGACGGTGGTGAGACGGGGGGCGACGTCTAGAACTATTACGAGAAGTTCTCCTATCAATATCTTCCTCTTCTTCGGAATAATAATCCTCCATGGCAAGCCCAAGTAAATGAGGTAGTTAGATCGATACTAAATAAGTAAGGAAGCCCAACCCATTCCTTGGGCTGTTTGTTGGACAGGATTCCCATTCTGGCTTGATGTTGCTGCTTATAATTTGAGTCAGCTTTGAATTTTTGGCTTGTCGAGTGCAGTACTTAATTATAATCTACTGGGAAGGTTGGAATTTGAATAATTGGACACTTGGGAGCCTTTTTTGACTGTAAAGGAACGATAAAAGGAAATTATCCATAGTTTCGTCTTGGTTTGCTTAGCTTGATGTCATGATTTGATTTCCCTTTCGATCCCACATTATTTCTCTCGAATGAGTGGATTCAGATGCTCATAAAATTGTCATTCGAATCGGATATGCTTGGCCTTTGAGGCGTATAGGGGTCTCAAAACAAAGCTGTAGCTTTGATAGAGAACTAAATAAAGTTCGATTGACCAATGGTGGGGGTTTCGGCTAAGGGGATGTGTGAAAACTGATTTTTGGAGACTTTTAAAACCTGTTTGGACTGAATAATACCATTTTATGAAGCGGCACAATTTTACAAAAAAAAGGCTAACTCAGATTTAGCGGGCGTTAAATTAATTGGGAGGGTAGACGCAATTAGGAACTTAAAAATTAACTGGAATAAACCAGCGGTCATTGATGCGTTTTAGTTGTAAAGAAAATAAAGGGCTGGAGGTTATTAAAAGCTTTGGCGCTAAACGAAATTATAAACCTTTGAATTTATATTGATTAACAATGGAATTGGATTCACCTCTATTTCGTTTGCATCTGAGTTAATTTGCTCAGTGCCATAGCTTTGAAAACTACTGTACAAGTTTGTCTCAGTTTTTAAAGGTAATATTTTTTATGGAGAAAGAAGCTTATTTTGAAAAGTGAAACCAAAATAAATCATCTGGCAGAATTCAGGTTATCCTTATTAATAAAGCACTTACATTTAAGCTTTGACAGATTACAGTCAAAATATATATTCTGGACAATTTCCTGCTTATTATAGCACTATACTTATAAATGTAGTGGCTAACAATTTAGAGACACCAGTTGAGATAATTAATTTATAATCAGATTAATTTTGTGAAGTTAGTAATCACCTTATTTCTGGTACTATTTTTCTGAGGATCCAAAATATAATATTATATTATTTCTAGAACTTCATAATATATTTTTCTATATGAAATGCTAGAAATGATGACATGATATTAAATTCCAGTTCCTCAAGAAAATGGTATCAGAAATAAGGTGATTACTGTAAATTACCTTAACTCTCCTCTGGCTTTGAATCAAGATATTTTCCCCTGTTGTATTAAAAAGTGTCCAAACTTGTGTGAGAGAGGAGTTAGACCAGAAAAGCAAAACCCTCAACTTGATTGGAACAACTACCATGCTATCATCCAGTAAGAAACTGACATATTCACTCCAAGAGACCTTCAGATGAAGGCTTGCATGTGTCAAGTTTATACTTCTGGGAAGTATAATAAAATAAATAAAGGGGAAGATTAAGAAGAGAATGATACTTTATTGGATATGAATATAGAATATTATATAGTATCATGACAAGCCACATGTTGTCCATGTATGTCATGGAGATCATGGGGCTTATCTGAGTAATGTTCCTCTTGGGTCACGAGGCTTAATCAAGTTGTGTTCCATTTAGGACCTGGATTGAGTGATCCTCATCATAGATGGTTAACTGATAATGGTGCCACCAGTTTATTGCCTGGGTGGTGAACCACTCAGTGAGCCGCTTGGTGATTTACTCGTGGCGTTAATTCCCTGAGAGGGAGTAATCAAAGATGTTGCGACATCTCCCCCTGGGGTGCTGGAAGGCGGAGCCTTGGGAACCTTCTTGAGAGTATCTGGTATACAGGCTTGATATTGGTCCAGTTTGGTGTTAGGTACAGGAAGCCTTTAATTTTGTTGGGCTGCTCTTGCCTTACACAAACGGAGTTGGTTGAGATGCATTTGTTTCAGTTCAGTTTAAGCTCCAATCCCTTTGATTAGGTAGGTGTTATGGGGCTTCACTTCCATGACAATGCCTGGTCTGCATAACCCTGGGTCTAGTTTGTGTTGGTTCTGATTGACAACCCAAATCTTGTCTCTGACTTAGAACCTTTCTTGCTGCAATGGGATTGCTTCCCGCTGAACCCTTTGTTGTTCCATCACCTCTTGGTCCTTTCTGGCTTGTAGTACTTTTGGGTCATTAATTTCTGGTATACTCTTTGGAAGTGGCAGTTGTGGTCCTGGGGTTGTACTGACAAGTGAGGGTTTCTGACCATAGACAAGTTCATAAGGGCTTTTGCCTGTATTGCGGTTGACTCGTGTTCTGCAGACCATAAGGGCAGTTGGTAGCATGTCAACCCAGGCTTTTGGATTGTTGGCAGACAACTTGCTGAGGGCTTCCACTAAAGAGCTGTTTAGTTGTTCTATGCGTCCATTTGCTTGTGGGTGATATGGGCTGGCTGTGACATGTTTTATTCCATTTTTGGCGAGATAGATGTTGGTGTCAATAGCTTTGAGTTCAGTGCCTTCATCTGTGATTAAGAGGTCAGGCTTTCCAAACTTTTCTATGATCTCCTTGCCAATGAATTGTCTCACATCATTGCCTTTGTGCTCCTTTGTGGCTTGTGCTACGGGCCATCTGGTTGCATAGTTGATGGCGGTGATGATGTACTTCTTTCCTTTGCTTTCACCAGGCATAGGTCCCACAATATCTAACAACCATACCTTGAAGGGTTGTGTGATGGATACGGGTACTACTGACTTGGGTGGAGCTTTGGTTCATGCGTACTTCTAACAGACCTTGCATTGTCCCAGTACCTCTCTGATATCATCTAGCATGTTGGGCCACCAGTAGCAAGTCTTGAGATATTCATGCAAGTTTCTGCTATGGGTGTGTCCCAAGTCTCTGTGATAACAGAGGATTGTGTCAATATTTTGTGTTGACAGGACATAGGGTACAGTGTCACCATTTGGAAGGATTCAGTGAAGGGTACCATATACGTTTTTGAACAGATGTTTGTTCTTGAGGACTTTCTCTTGGATGTCCATTGGTGTGCCAGGTGGGAACCCTTCCTGTAGATTCCCCATGATTAACATGGGCCAGTCAGGGTCGCCATCAGTGCGGAGGATGTGTTTATTTTATAGCCTTGATAGGGCGTCTGCGTAAGCATCTCTCTGCCTGGCTTGTATTCAATTTGCATGGGGTATCTCTGTATGAGACTCATTCATTTGGCTTGTCTTCTTGACAGGTGTTGTTGTGTTTTGAGAATATCAAAGACTTGTGGTCGGTGAGTACTTTGAACGTCTGGGCTCCTTCCAGATAGCATTGCCATTTCATGAGGCAGTGTATGATGGCAACCAATTCCTTATTGTGTATAGAGTATCTTTGTTCACTGTCTGATAGTTTCCTTGATTTGTATGCTACGGGGAGGAAGTCCTTTTGGGCCGTTTGGATACAGAGGACTCCTCCTATGGCATAGTCAGAGGCATCAGTTTCTAGCTCATAGATACCCTCACAGTTTGGGTATTGCAGGATGGGGGCGGTAACCATGCGCTCTTTCAGTTGGAGGAAATGTTTATCTCATAAAGGTGTCCAGACAAATTTGGTTGTTTTCCCAGTGATGGCTGACAAGGAGGCTGTCAGAGCGCCCCAGTCAGGGATGAACCTGCGTACATAGGCTACCATTCCAAGGAAGGTGCGGAGTTTGCTCTTGTTCCTTGGGGCTGGCATCTCTGTTATAGTGTGTATTTTGTCTAGATCTGGCTTGATACTGTCCTTGCTGATTATATGGCCAAGGAATGGAAGTTCAGTTGAGAAGAACTCACATTTGGATGGTTTGGCAACTAGTTGATTTTCTTGCAGGGTACAGAGGACTGCACAGACGTCTTCCCAGTGTTGTTGTAGGTTAGAGCTGTAAATGATGATGTCGTCCAGGTAGATGATTGCTCTTTTCCCAATGTGTTCCTTGAATACTTCATTCATGAAGGTTACAAAGGTACTGGGAGCGTTTATCATGCCAAAATTGAGGATAATACATTCAAAGGATCTGTATTTAGTTCAAAATGCAGTCTTTGGAATGTCTTCAGGTTTCACACAAATTTGGTGGTAACCTGCTGTCAAATCAATTTTTGTGAAGATTTGGGACCCCCCAGGGCATCAAAAAGGTCATCAATTAGGGGCAGGGGATACCTGTTCTTTATTGTGACCTCGTTAAGGGCCCTGAAGTCTGTGACCAGGTGGAGGCCTCCATCTTTCTTTGCCACAAAGAAGACAGCGGCGCCAAAGGGTGATTTCAAGGGTCTGATGAGGCCTTTCTCAAGTGATTTGTCAAGGTAAGCTTTCAGAGCGTTGTCTTCTTGTGGTGTAAGGTGGTAGATGGGTCATGCCTTAGACATGCTACTTTTTAAGTTAATCTCATGTTGAATACCCCAATCAGGGGGTAACCCGGGTAGTGTTTCTTGGAATACAGAGGGAAATTCATTGTCTAGCTGGTCTCTAATTGGGTTCTATTTGTGTTGAATTTCTGTGTTTTTCAAATGTATGACCTCATACGTACATGTGCTCCAATTGATTTTTCTGATGTCAGTTTCTTTCTCTGTTTCCATGATCTTTACAAAAATGTGGTCCCTCATGAGAGTGTCAGGATGTGTTGGGTACACATGATGGTGGACTTCTCCTTGCTGGATAGTGAGGGTGGCACTGTCCCAGTTGATGTGAGGCTTTGTCTTTCACATCCAATCTAATCCAAGTATGATATTGTATTTTGGGATTGGAATGATGGGGCCACTAATTGTCGTTTGGACGTCTCCAATTTGGGCTCAGAAATGTTTTGTCTTGTGGGTAACTGGTGTGCTGCGGTTGTCTGCCATGATGACTTGCTTGATGCTACTCCAAATGGTAAGTAACTTCATGAGGTCTGTGAAACTCTTGTTAATGAGTGATTGATTGGCTCCAGTGTCAAATAGTGCTGTACCCTGGTATCTGCAAAAATGGAAAGGATAGGTAAGAAGTTTATTCTCAGACTGGTCAGCAAACAGTAGAGGATTGCTGGAGGGAACCTGGATCATGGTGATTGAGTCCATGTCCTGTTCTCTGTACAAGTCTTGTGAAGAGGGGGAGAGCAGCTCACCTAAGCACTCCCCTGAGCTTTTCCCTCCTTGTTGGTATCTTTGGTGCTGGCCTGATTAGCTTGTGCAGTGTGATTCCTGTTTCAAGGCTGGGTACTGTTGGCTTGGTTTCTTTGCTTATTGGGGCAAGGCTCTCTCTTAACTGCAGGGTTTTCCTTGCGTTTGTTGGTGGCATATAGATTTTCAGACTTCTGAGCTGCGCGTTTTTCTTCTAGGAATACATCCTCAAGGTTCTTGCAGCAGGTCATGTCAAACAGACATCTAATGTGTGTGGGAAGGCCATTGTAGAAGTCCAGGCATGGCCCAGGTCCATCAAAGTTGATGGTGTTGGGCGCACAATCACATAGTTCTTCATATGCTGCAATGTATTCTTTGATGGTTCCTGTCATTTTGAAGGTTCAAAGCTCAGTCATAATCACCACGTCCGAGTCCTTCATGGAGAACTTTTCAAGGAATGCGGCCTTGAACACTTCCCAATTTTCCTTCTTGTCAGGATGTTGGGCTAGCCATTTGGTAACAAAGCGTGAAGCAGTTCCTGTGACACAGAGGGCAATTTTGCTGACCCAGAGTCTTTGGGGGTACTCCACTTGTTCAAACTTGCTCTCGGTGCTGTTGATCCAAAGCAAAGTGTTTTCCTGGTGTAGTCCTGCAAAGGCGCCAATCTCAGTGGTATGTAAGTGTTGAAACACAATATTGGGTATCTCAGGTTGCGTAGGCGCTGTTGTGGTTGGCGTGATAGTGAACATTCTGCGGGTTTTGAGGGCGTTGTACTGGTCAATGGGTACAAGGAGATTATTGTAGATGACAAGTCCTGGGGGGACATCTTGTCCTACTTTGTAATCTCTCCAACTGTTAGGGAGCAACATTGCTTGTGTTCTTTTCTTGGGAGGAATTTTTCCTTTGAGTTGGGTAGGTATGGATAACCTACCTGTGCTACCACTGTCAAGTTTATACTTCTGGGAAGTATAATAAATGAAATAAAGGGGAACATTAAGAAGAGAATGATACTTTATTGGATATAAATATAGAATATTATATAGTATCATGACAAACCACATGTTGTCCATGTACGTCATGGAGACCATGGGGCTTATCTGAGTAATGTTCCTCTTGGGTCACAAGGCTTAATCAAGTTGTGTTCCATTTAGGACCTGGATTGAGTGATCCTCATCATAGATGGTTAACTGACAATGTTGCCACCAGTTTATTGCCTGGGTGGTGAACCGCTCAGTGAGCCGCTCGGTGATTTACTCGGGGCGTTAATTCCCTGAGAGGGAGTAATCAAAGATGTTGCAACACATGAGAATGTAAAGAAAATATATATTAAGACTCATATCTAAGGAGATCAACCCCAAATTCACCAACTTATTAAAGGTATAAGCTTTTTATTAGTCCTTGATGAGTGAAAATTAAAAATAATGAATAATCATCTTTTTCTTTCACCTGAGAAGGGTAGACAGCAAGAATGTCAGGGCCCAGAATACCCTAGACAATCAGCTAGCCTTCCTAGAGATAAAGCAACCAACAGTGTCACAGTAAGTTCCATAATGCTGGGGATTATTCAGCCAAGTAGGAAAGGCAGAAAGCCCAAAAACCTTTAAAAAAACTGAGTGATTTAATGGATTTGAATCAAACAGTTGATTGAAAATGGGTTACAGCTGCTCCAGTTCGCTGGTCGAATCTGATCCCCCCGTAAGTTGATGTTGATAAATTGACATAATTTAAGGGTCATCAGATATGAACTTGTTAATCAGCATGGTTGTCAGAATTTGGTCACTCAAGGGTTCTTTGCAACCTGGACTAGATACTCACTTGACAATGTGGAAGGAATAGGAGCCCAGGATCCAGGCAGTATTACCTAGTCAATTTTTGATATATATTGAATAATTTTCACTGTTTCAACTCTTAAGAGTTGAGTCCTCCCAAAATTTACTCAATAAAAGTCACATATTCCCTGGTCTAACTTTACTTTTGAAATGCATCCTGTAGTTGGATTGTTGCACTACATTCCCTACAATTTAATCCTTAGCCAGATTATTACAGGAAGATGGGGGCCTGCTGTTGGTACTTTGTTGTTGTTGCCACCAAATGTTAATTCAATGCCTGTCAATCTCAGAGCTGTTCCTACTCCCATCAAAGCTGAAACTTGTGTGCTATCCCAATGTCCTGGTTTTTATGCTGAAGACACTCTTATTCTCTCACAGGCCATTTATCTAGAGCTTTTCTGGTTGGGTTTAATTATTTTACTTAATCCTGGTATCTCATTTGGAAATTTCACAAAAAAGTATTTGAAGCTGCATTGGTGGTTAATTATTAACTCTATATGGATTCGGTGGGTGATTTCCCACCACATGGAACCAGCTTCTTATTATCCCATGATTTCCGTCACAAACAGCATGGGAAGCATTACCAACTGCCTTCCTGGGAGGAAACCCCCCTTTCTGACTGTGAATGACTAGAGTTTACAAGGCCCACATGCCACAAATCCCTGGCATCAAATGAAAACACAAATTTGGGCCCATTTACTATTGGGAAATGGTAAATTGGGAGGGCGATTGTTCAATTGCGCAATTGGGTGCTTGATTGCTTGCAGGATCTAATAATATCTGTGGCACCTTGGCATGCTGCAGCCAAACCAAGGTTCATGTTATACCAGCCAATGCCCTTCCACCCCCAGGCCAAAATGCACAATTTCTGAGAAAATTGCAAGTACAACTGAAAATGATGCCACCATACTTGTCATGAATGTCATTTCTCCCAAAATAAGTAGTAAACTCCAATTAGAAGAATAAAACTTGGGACCTGATTCTGATGATTGTGAGAATCCTGCAGACCCTGGGGCCATCCACCCGTGTTTTTTTGTGGTTAGCCAATGAAAGAGCTAGAACAAGCTGTGATTTGAACCTGGTTAATCAGTAAAATTTTCAGGCTTGCCTGGTCACAAATTCACAAAGTATGGAGGAAAGTCATAGATCAGTGATCAATCCAGGCCAGTCTAGATTGCTAGAAGCGCTGAATTGACATGCTGTCACTCCTATAATAACTGATGGGTCATCTGGAGAGGGATTTACTGCTCGGCTTGATAAGTTAAAGCCTCAAGGGAACTCAGATGATAGGTTAGAAAAACAGGCCGCCGGGCCACATGATCTCTGGGCTTCTGATGACCTCAAAGTGATTCCTGGAGCTGTTCAGACCATGGGACCAGAGTTGAACCAGCTTAGGGTTTCTGAGGGTCTTTTGGTCAAGGATGACAGGAAAATCAGTGGCAATGATAAGGCCATGAGGATATTATTGTTGGGCCATCAGATGGAGGTCATTCCAGCAGAGGAAATGATGGGCCAAAGGATCCAGGAAGGGGCCAGAGCTCTCAGGCCAGAAGAAACTGAGCAACTTAGCAATCAGGTGATGGTGTTACAGTAGAAAATCAAATGGAAGGAATAGTGCGCCCTTGTAAAACCCAAAATCAGCAAAGAACTGTAGCCAAACCCTTGAAAGAAATTGACAACTTAAACGCTGTCATAGACGAAAAATGGGTCAAAGCTGGGGCCGCTCAAATAGCCCTCAAAAATCTGGACCTACCTTATTTTTTCCCAAATAATTATGACAAGAAAATTACGTGTTATACACTATTTGGAGATGGCTGCGCTTGACCCGCTGGTTGCCAAAACTTTCTGAATTATGATGCCATTGACTCAAATTCCAATGTAGGACTACCAACTGCTGAAAAAATTCTTGCCAGCCAATCAGAAGCCGCGGAATCCCCCCTGCCCCCTCCTAAACTCCCTTAAGACTTCTCTGTTGTGTTCTGAGGCGCGGCACAGACACACAACGGGAAATACTAACCTTAGGATTGGATTTGTACTAAGTCTCAGTTAGATGACAGGGAAGGCTATGCAATTACCTTGCAGCACTGGAAGAATAACCTCTACTAGTCATGGCTAGAGAGAGGCGCAGAAGTACTGAAGACACAAATACAAAAATGTGAATAGAACTTAATTTTTATTGGTGAATATGAAATGTAATATATAGTGGTTAGGAATACCACAAAACACTATCAGGATGATAGTATCACTTGCCATAAGCATGAGTGGGGCAAGTGAGTTGCGCAGGATCAAGAAACCAAACAATTGTATTTCCTGATTCAGTCATCAACTCATTTCAAGAGGCAGAAGTGAAAGCAAGAGATTTGTCTTTGAAATAGCCCACCAAAGGTGAAATCAACACATGGTGAATAGCAATATTCACAATATTGCCCTCCCCTAGATTGGCCTTAGGGGGGGTGGTACTTGCGGAGGAACTTGGCATGCACTTGAGCAAAGAGACAACCACTGGAGAGGAGCTTTACAGTGTATTTAGACCCTCGTTTGAAGGTCACTTTCAAAGGGCCAATCCACAGAGTGTCCAGCTTATGCGCACGCCCACCTACTCTATGTTGGTAGTAGAGAACATGGTTGCCAACATCAAATTCAGGCAAGGGGGAGCGTCCAGCATTATCAGGAGAAAGTTCAAGCATCTTAGTCTTGTATGCAGAAGTGTAGGCAGTGGCCTATATATCAATTATGCGGTTGACTAGATCCTTGATGTGGTTGTCAGGATTCATGGCCTTATCAGAGGAAAGCAGGGGGCCTCCCAAGAGCAATGGGATAGTAGCCTCTCGCCCATGCAGCATAGAAAAGGGGGAGTACCCAGTGACACAATGTTTGCTAAGGCAATACACAAAGAGAGCAGCAGGTAAGTATAGGTCCCAATTGACAGCGTCAGAGTAGGTGAGCTTTCTCATGATGGAGACCAGTGTTGAATTTGCACGCTTGACTTCCCCATTGGTAGAAGGGTTGTAGGGGGCAGAGAAGAACTGGTGGGACCCCAAAGCTTTGACAACAGAGGTTACCAGCTTGGCATTGAAGTTAGTCCCATTATCTGAGAGCAACACTTGAGACAGCCATGGCAGTAGAAAACATCTTGTAACAGAAAGGCGGCAGTTGTCTTAGCCGTGATGTCCTTTGTAGGGCAAGCCTCTACCCACTTGCTGAAGTGATCAACAGCAATCAGGATAAAGCAACACCCATAATGTGAGCGGGGGAGAGGGCCTACCGCGCCAATGCTGACAGTATGAAAAGCATGTTGAGGGGGAACTAATTTGAACTTGTGGGAAACAGCTCAAGGCCTCTGCAGCTGGCAGTTGTGGCAACTAGCTATGACATCTGGGATTAGCAGGCAAAGGTTTTCCCAGAAGTAATTCTTCTGAAGCCAGTCAAAAGCCTTAGCAATGCCTCCATGCCCAGTCTCTTTATGAGCTTGCAACACCAACAAGAGGCAAAGACTGGGTCATACATAGGGCAGATACTGATCTTGTACCTTTTTGAAGAGTTGATTGTCACGTATGAGGGTATCTTTGGATAGCTTGGACAAAGCCAAACAGATCTCTTCTGTTTCACTCTCCCAAGAAGAAGGGTATCCAATTAGTTTGTACAACTGGTCAGCCTCTGCAGGATGTAAAGCAAGAATGGGCATTCCAGATAACCCATCAGCGTTCTGATGCTGAATCCCAGGGCAATGGAGCACAGTGAAGCTGTAACCTTGCGGACGTAGGGCCCATCTAGCTAAGTCCCTTCTGGCTCCTTAAGTTGTTGTAACCATTTAAGCAAAGCGTGGTCAGTGACAACTGTGAAATGGGTACCGTACATGTAGTGGCGGAATTGTTTGACTGCTTGCAACACGGCAAGAAACTCCTTCTCTGTGACACTATAACTCTTCTCATGCTTGTTTAGCACACAGGAAGTGTAAGCAACAGGATGGTCTACACCCTTGTCATCTAGTTGGGCCAGAATAGCTCCAATAGCAAGATTGCTAGCGTCAGTGTATAGGATGAACTCCTTATCATAGTCAGGATACACTAGGATTGGCGCCTCTTTGAGTTTTTGCTTAAGGGTTTCAAAGGCTTACTGCTGACTGGCAGTCCATTCAAAAGGGACATTATGCAACAGCTGGACTAGAGGTTCACTAGTATTGGCGAAGTCAGGGATAAACTGTCTGTAGTAGCCCATTATCCCTAGAAAGACTTGTACCTCTCACAGGTTGGTGGGCAGAAGCATTTTGTCAATGGCCTCAACTTTCTTAGTCATTGGGTGAATCCCTGTCTGGGTTACTTCATGGCCCAAGAATTCAAGACACTCTTTGAAGAAGGCGCACTTGGAAGGTTTTAGCTTGAGGCCAGCTTCTCAAATATTAATGAACACCTCTTTGAGATGAGCCAGGTGATTGGTGAAGGTAGCACTGAAGACCATTATATCATCCAAATATACTAGGACACATGACAGCTTCAAGTTATGGAGGATGGAGTCCATGGTCCTTTGGAAGGTGGCCAGGGCATTGCAGAGTCCCTGCGGCATGCAAATAGGCTCAAAAAGCCCTTCAGATGTAATGAGCACGGCTTTTTAGCAATCCTTGGGCGACAGATCAACTTGCCAGTATCCAGATGCCAGATCCATTGAGGAGAAAAACTTAGAGCCTCCAAGACGTTGGAGAGCATCATCAATACGCAACAAGGGGTACAAGTCCTTCTTGGTCAAAGAGTTCAATTGGCAGTAGTCCATCACAATACAATGACATCCATCTTTCTTCTTTAAGATGAGTAGCAGGATGCTCAAGGACTTTGGGAAGGCATCAGCAGCCAAGCGTCCAACAGTTGTTTGAGCTCTTTAAATACCTGGGCGTCCTCCTGCGGCTGCGGCAATATGGTTTAGCACAGAAGGGGGGAGCGTTGCCAGTGTCAATCTGATGAATAACGCCTTTGGCTAACCCATAATCAGTACTGTCTTTAGCAAAGATGTCAGAAAATTGGTCTAGCAGGTCTAGCACCTCTTTTTGTTGAACCAGGGATAGCTGTGGAAAGTCTAGTTCAGTGAACAAGGATAGGACTTGGGGCTCATTCTCAGGTAGGTTAAAATCTTGAAACATGCCAAAGGGATGAAGAGACAGGACATCAAGAGCGCCCAACAACTTGCCATATCCAACAACTTGCCCCCTAGACAAAGTCATGGGGAGAGCAGTCAGGTTGGCTACCAACAATTGAACAGGGTCCTTATGGGAGACATCTAGGATTCCAGGACAGAGATAAGGTTTGTTGCGCCCTAATAAGGGGGGAGAGTACAACTCCAAGAAGGTTCATTCAGGTAGTTCATATGATATTTGGGAGTCTAGGATGGCCTGGGAGCCAGGGGGATGGTGAAAGAGGACGTGGCTAGGAGAGGGATTCTTTCAGACGCAGAACAAGCCATGTGCGGACATTTCATGTTTGAAGAGTGGGTGCAATATTTGAGGTTGAAAACCCCAGTGGGATATTCCAAGGCACATGTCTTGAGATGCTTCCTGGGAACTTTAACCGGCTCTTCAAAGATCAGAGGGACTTTGTATCCCAGAATAGAGAGGTAACCATCTTTCAAGTTGATTATCCTATTATATTCCCTAAGGATTTGAGTGCCAACTAAGAGATTGTAACTCTAGTTTTTCAAGACAACTGCTGGCGCAGCTAGGAGAAGCTTGCCAAACCGCATGGGTAGAGCAGAGTACACCCCTATGGCGCAGATCATAGACAGTCCAGCTGTGCCATACAACTGGTGATAATTAAGATCAGGGGCAAGTTTGAGTTTCTTCAAAAGCTTGGAGGAGACAACGTTGACTGACAAGCCAGTGTCTAAGACGGCCTTGATCTTCACTTTTTGAATGGATATCTCTACTCAAGTGGTAGTGCAACCAAAGGGTGAAAGGACAGCCAAGATATATTGAGCCTCTGCTAGCTCTTTATCCCAATTCTCAGTCATGCATCTTAACCCTGGGAACTCCTTATAAACAGTTTATAGAGGGAGCAAAACAGATACATTCTTGAAGACAGCGTCAGCGACCTTGGCAGCTTCTTATGACGGCTCCACTAGCACAGGGGACCTCTTAACTTGAGTGAGGTAAGGGCAAGAGAAAACTTCTTTGGAGTCAGACAAAGGCTTAGTGGTAGTTGTAGCCTTTCTTTATCACAATTTATAGGGGACTGTAATGGTTTCAGGAACAGCCAGAACAGAGTACCCATATGCATTGGCGTTGTCAGTATCAGAGTCATTCAGGTCAGAGTTGTCAGAGATATTGTGGAACAAGAGGAGGATAGGAGGAGCCTCATTATTAGCAGGCTTGGAGTCAGAGATAGAGGGAGGGATTGAAAGATACTGGGAAGAATTGTCAACCAAGAGCGTCTCTGTCTCTAGGTTGACTGTTCTTTTCCCGCCTGCTAATTTGGATCAGCTCCTTCAACCTGTGGGTTGGCGCAGACTCAAGAATTATGACCTATCTGACCACAGTTGTGGAAACCTTGGCGTTGAAGAGGATTTTGTGAGTTCATGGTAAGAATTCAAGGACCACAGGAAGATAAATCAGAGTTAGAAGCAGCTCAACTTTCCCTAACAGCTGCTCCAGAATGGGTAAGGTGCATGTCCTGCAACAGCGTCTTTATGCTCTTCATAGAGGAAAGCATAGCTTTATGGGCTTTGAAGTGAAGACACAGAAGCTGGTTAACTTTGAGAGCTTGAGCGCAAGCCATGTAAGCTTCATGGGCTATCAATTGTCTACCCGTTATCAGTTGCTGTCCTTCCATGTAGAATCTGTCTGCAAACTCAGCTAGTGTCTCTTTAGGCTTGAAAGCAATGTGCATAAAAGCGTCCTTTTTTACTTCCAAGATAAGGTTACCACCAAACTTATCAATCAGAAGCTTCTTCATATCTTCCCACGTCTCAATGGTGGGTAGTTCAGGCACCAACACCTCCTGGAAAGTTGGGTGTAGACAGGTCAGAACATGTTCTTTTTTAACCTTGTCTGATGCTTGTCTCATGGCAGTTTCATAGATAGGTAGGGAAGCTGCAATGGTCAAGGTTCTGGGGTCAAAGACTTGATTAAAGGTAGGCTTAAAATGTGCTTTGGGAGTTGGACCATCATTGTTGCTATCAAGTACATTTATACACGGGGAAAATTCTGCTTTGGATTCAGAGGGGGATGTCTAGCCCATAGCTGATGAACACTCTCTTCAAGGGTAGTCAGGGTCTCAACAAAGCAGGCACCCATATTGACAGCTTGAATGGTCTGTTGTGCAGTAGCATCTAGGCGTTGAACTTGGGTGGTCACTACTGTGGAGAGCTCAGCCAGCCGAGAAGTAAGGGATGGCCCCACTGAGAGGCAAGGGGCAAACCTGTCATTCACAGAGTTGATCAAGTCATTCATCTCTTGTACATCTTTATCCAGTTCAGTATGGTCCTGCTTCAATTGATCTACCTTGTTAGCTAGGGCAATTAGTTACCTAGCACATTGAATTTGAGGGGCTCCTGATAAGCCAAGGCAGCAACCATCTTTCTCAACAGCCCCAACTGGACTAGCAGCAGTTGCCATCATCTCACGTAGGGCGGCAAGTTCTTGCTGTAACTCCGCAACTTGAGCAGTCAACTCAAGTACCTGGGGGTCAGGTTGAAGATCCTCAGCAGGACGTCCTTGACTGCAAGTAGTTGTATGTAGCTCTCAAATAGCGTCCCATATTCTCTGCTCTCAATCTGCCAAGTCATCAGAAGGGGGAGAGGGCAGAACATCTGGCTTGGGCATAGATAATTCATTCACTTGACTCTGGAGTTTGGCTATAGCAGCAGCAGTGGCAGCTCTCTCTTGACCAAACACCGTACTGAGTTCATTAAGGCCGTCAGTAGCAAAGTCTGCTACTTGCTGTAGTTGCTTGAATGAATACGTGCTGAATGCATTGAGCTGCTGCACAAGTTGTTTGAAGTTGGTGAGATAAGTGTTTAAAGTGGAATCTACTTGAGTTGTTCAGGGTTGTTCTAGCTGGTGAAACTTGTGTAGACGCTCTCTCACGTATTTGGGGATGGACTGGTGCATTTGTTCAATAGAATCAACCAAAAAGGTCTGAGAGGTAATAGAGTTGCGCTGATTGTCAGATAACAAGGAAAACAGGGAATGGATCCACTGTTGGTAGGCGGCAAACTGGTCCCAGTGATGAGTAACTGCTGCTTGTAGAGACGAGATTTCTTGGACATAGAGCCCCAACACCATTTGATGGTGGGTCAAGGCAGGCTGCACAAAGGAAAATAGTAAGTGCTCAGCAGAGCCAGCTGCTGAGAGGAGATGCTGTGGAATTTGAGGAGCCACAATTAATTCATAGTATTTCACTTGACTGAACTGCAGCTGAAGGCAAGGGATGGCTCCTTCATGGGCTATCCCAAGGGCTACTGTCATGACTTGTTCTAAGTCAGGGGTACCCATGGGGTAAGCAACTAGGCAGGGACCATTCCCAAGGTTCATTACAGTAGGGATAATAGGCAGGTTGGCAATATCTTCCTCAATAGGAGGACTGGTAATTTCAGGTGAAGTTGGCTCATGTATAGGCAGAGGCAAAGGACCTAAAAACGTGGATACAAAAGGGATAACCAAGGGGCTTACAGCCCCTGTAGTGAGCACCATTTTTTGTTGTGTTCTGAGGCGCAGCACAGACACACAACAGGAAATCCTAACCTTAAGATCAGATTTGTACTAAGTATTGGTTAGATGACAGGGAGGGCTATGCAATTACCTTGCAGCCCTGGAAGAATAATCTCTACTAGTCATGGCTAGAGAGAGGCGCAGAAGTACTGAAGACACAAATACAAAAATGTGAATAGAACTTAATTTTATTGGTGAATATGAAATGGAATATATAGTGGTTAGGAATACCACAAAACACTACCAGGACAGTAGGATCACTTGCCACCTGCATGAATGGGGCAAGTGAGTTGCGCAGGATCAAGAAACCAAACAATTGTATTTCCTGATTCAGTCATCAACTCATTTAAAGAGGCAAAAGCAAAAGCAAGAGATTTGTCTTCAAAATGGCCCACCAAAGGCAAAATCAACACATGGTGAATAGCAGTATTCACGACACTCTCCATTTCCCCTCTAGAAACTTGTTTCTAGATAGCTTATTATCACTCAAATAAAAGAAAGTCTTCCAAAAAATGTTTGCTCATCTGAGGCTGTTTGCCTTGCCTTAGAGAAACTAGCCTCTGTCATGGTCAAGGTTGCCATCAATTCCATGTCAGCGTCTTGGCCTGCTCTCTACACGTTGACACCTCCAGATTCATATTCTAATTTCCCCCTAAAAATCACTCTGACTGCAAAAATTTTGTTATCCATCTTCTGCTAACCAATGCTGCTTCAAAATGTTGACGTCGTCTTTCAGAATTGGTATCCTGTTGCTCAATCAACTCAAAATTTGTCTTTTATACCCTCATTGTTTGTCCTTGAATCATACAGCTTACCACTTTACTTTAACAGATGGGCTAGATTCCAAACTTAGCATTTGAAATAGTATTTAAAATCCATGAAGTCTTGACAATTGGTATTGCTATTATGAAATAAAATAAGATTATGGGACCTTGGTTCTGCCAATTTATTCCTTATTTTGTCTTGGCTGTTTTCCATTTTGCTACTGTTCTGACAGAAAATCTTGGGCAGACAGCCTGCATTCCTGAGAAAGCCACTGAAGCCTGGCCTGCGTTTTATTGTCCTCCTGGAGATCCCTTTGTCCCACTGTATTTCTCTGACTATCCGCTTAAACCAGAGTACCAAGAGCTTACTGTGAAGGAGACCCCCTGCCAAGACCACCTGGCCCAGCAGATAACCCCACAAACAGCCTTTCACAAAGATACTCAGTGCAAGCAACCAGCCCCCAATATCTGTGTGAAGTACAAATATTTGCCTGCCTACCAGACAGATATGGAAGCACCTCCAACACCCAAGCCTGACCGCCTACAACCCACCCCAGGACTAACTCCTCCCACAGCCAACTAATATGCAGGCATTTCCTACATTACCTTGGCTGGGTTAGTTGACACTATGGTTCCAGCCACTGGACCCTGGGCTTTAGTAGGCCAATAAGCATCTTATCTCATCAAGTTAGCACCCCTCCTATGGTGGGCTCTACCCTCCTCCCAACACAGCAAGTTGGCAACCAAGGCTAACAGGCCTTCCCCTGGGACGTGATATCCTGAAAATACCTCTGGTGGAGCTAGAGACTAAGTTATTCCTGGCAAGTATAAGTAATGAGGAAAGAAAGTCTTCCTAACTGCTGAACTCTTAAAATAAACAACTTTATGCCCAGGACCCACTATTTTATTCCAGGAATTATCTATTTTGCGCAAAGTTAACTACTCTGTTTGCATCTATTTGTGAGTCCACTATACAATATAACCACGCCTATCTGTTCCCTCCTGGTTCTTCCCCTGTCACTTTGGTTAAGCCACCTTGCGCTTTGACTTGAAGTTCTTCCACCCTCACCACCTGGATCTTCCTCCTGGCTACCCTAGAGTGTTCATTCTGCCTACCATGAAGGAGATTCCTCTCACTCCCCCCGCCCAATGTGCCTCCTGCCCAAGACTTCAGCAAGTTGGGGTTTGTCTACATCACAGTATTGAGGCTGACCAATCAGGTTATGCCCCATACTAGAAGTTGGTGTTCTTTGACTACAGCTGTGAATTACCTTTTCAGGATAGCACCAATTGCATACATGGCGTTTCAGGCCCAGCCTGCTGCTAATGTAGGGGTGCACCTGGAAACCAATATGTGCTGTGACAGATCTCAGAGAGATCTTTCCAAGCCAAGGAAATGTTGAGGGTTTAAATGTTTAACTATTCTAGCTATCACCAACCTAGTTAACATTCATTACCTAATTTAATGCTAACCTGATTTCCCAAGAACTTGTCCAATTTGACATCATACCAATTTCCCAATGGGTTTTCATTCTTTCCACATATTCCTGATCCAATTCACCCTCATGATCACCCATTCAGGTATCCAATATGTGCTTCTACCACAATCTATTTTTCAGGAATATTCCTGACATTAAGAAAAACATGATAGTTAGCAATTTTGGGAGAATATAAAAGTACAAACTATGATCAGCAGTTTCTCCTTATTGGGGAAGCTTTTCCAGAAATTCAAACATTAGATCTTGGATCAAAAAAGGATTCATAAATCAAACTCTGACCCTGCAGGGTCCTGCCGCTGCCTGATTACTCACACCCCCACCTGTGCTGCTTCCGGCCAGCCAGTCTGCAGCCACTCACTCACCAGGGATGCCCTACCTGGGACCCACATCCCAGCCAGCAGTTCTCAGTGTGATGATATACATTAGGAGTGCTTTACAGGCATGAGCTGATATTATCCAATAAAATATTAGTGGCCTAAGAGAGGTAAAAGTTGGCTATCTTGTTTTTTGCTCAGTCCTGATGGCTGGGATTTGATCTTTACCTCTTGGGATATTAATAGGGCAGCTCCCTAAAGATTACTTTGGAAGGGTAGAGATTAGTGTCCTAGGAGTGTTATAATAAGGGTATAGGCTTTCTTAGATTATCTGTAGTGATAATACATCCGGGTATTTCCCTGGAAATGAGAGGATACTTTAATAGCATTGAAATCCTGATATCAACTGAGGCTGAATACAGATGGGCTACTTTTCCTCAAAAGGGGATGGAAGTTTACCTGTCTATGACTTATGAGTAGCTCTAAGGAGATCTTACTGCTACCAAGCAAGAATAGGGTGCTATAGCTGTCATTAGAATTTCTTTCTAGAGAAGCAGCTGCTGAACTTAATGATTTGGTGATGCTTCAGAAGTAAAGTTGGTGACTTTGCAAAAGCTCAAGCTAACCACTTGGGTAAAAGCATAGGAAGGAAGTAGCACAGAGATGCTTACCGCTAAGAGCTGGCCAGAGGAGAGCGTAGTAAAGTGCTTTACTCTGGAAGTTATGTCAGTGGAAAAAAGTGGCACATAGATGTTTGCCCCTGAATAGATTGCCTAAGGAGGATTGCAATAGGGTCTTTCATTTTGTAAAGTTACTGTCTTTTTTAGCCCTCAACTGTTCTATGTTTCTGTGCTGTACTAAGAAATCACCTCAAAACCCCATCCAAACCCCTAAATTACATGGGAAATTTGACCCATACAATTGTCAAAATAATTGTGTTGGCATACTCAATCAAGCCCATTGAGTCCCCCTCTCTTATCCCTCTATAGAAGAATCCCTGATCAGTTTGGTTTTTTTTGTCCTGGTATAGATCACGTTTTAAAGCTATAAGGTCCATCCAATCAGAACCAGACCCATTGTGGGCTACTGCCTCCTCCAAAAATGAAAATTGCCCCCACCAATCCACCTGGAAGCTGCTATATAATCAAATGTGTTGTAACTGTGATTTTTTAGCAGAGTTACAAGGGGAAAAATATTTAGAATCTATAGATAATCTTTATTGTGAGATAGTGATTATATAGTCATAGTGAATCAATGGGTAGCAGGAACATGATTGCTGATCACACAGTGGGATGGAAGAAGGGAGTGGCTTGATCCTGGTAATGAGTCAAGCGCCAAAACAAGGTATCCACCATAGGGGATCATCATCTGTTCATGTTGTTGGATTTTGTAATTTGAGTTGACTTCCTAGTCTGGCTTTGAGTGGCCAGATAATCAGATTGCGGTTCACAAACCCGCTTGTTTGGAACCTTGCTGGCGGGTTGAGCCTGCAGTTTTGACATCCCCCCTGACTGAAGGTTGGCCTCCTCTGGGGGCAGGTTGTCAGGGAGGTTATCAGGAGCCCGGGCGCTGTACTGGACTAATTGTTGTTCTGTGGCAGGCAGGGTGGTTTCTTGTTATTTTTGTCTCACTTTGCAGGGTCTCAGGCGGTCATGATGTAGGGTCTTGTCTTGCTTGCGTTTCCCAAGTCCTTGCACAAGGTAAGTGTTATTGTTTTTTACCTTTAGAATGATTGCTGGCCCTACTTTCTTGGGTTGTAGTTTGCTTTTATCAGCGTTCATGACCCAAACTTTGTCCCCAACTTCATGTCTATCTCAGATGGGGACAAAGGTTTCTTGTAGAAATTCATTTTCCTTTTCTGTTTGTTTGCTGTTGGCCTCTATAACTTGAGGGTCTGAGCAAGGGGGGACTTTACTTGGAATTTCCAGTTTGGGTCCTGTCAATGCTTGAATGATATTTGACTGTGTGCTGTATACCAACTCAAAAGGGCTTTTTCCGGTGGATCTGTTCACTTGGGTTTGGTACACAAGTAGTGCAGTTGGTAGCTGCTTGTATCACTCTTCAGGTTTCCCGGTAGTGATCTTGGCTAAGGCCTGCACAAGGCTGCCATTAAGCCGCTCTACACATCCATTGGCCTGTGGGTGATATGGCGTTGTTACAGTGTGTTTGACTCCATTTTTTGAGAGGTATACATTGGTGGTTTTGGAGGTCAATTCTTTCCCTCCATCAGTTATCAGAAGTTCTGGCTTTTCAAACTTGCTGATTATCTCTTTGCCAATAAATGTCGTACATCATTGCCAGCGTGTACCCTTACTGCTTGGGCTACTGGCCATCTTGTAGCAAAGTCAATGGTGGTGATGATGTATTTCTTATCATTGTGTTTCCCTGGCATGGGGCCAACAATGTCGGGAGCCCATACTTTGAAGGGTAGTTGTGTGCGGATGGGAAGTACTGACTTTGGAGGGGTTTTGCTTTTGGCAAACTTTTTGCATACCTCACATTGGTATAGGACTTCTTGAACGTTGCAATATAAGATTGTTCACCAGGCCTTGTGCTTAAGAAACTCATATAGGTTTTGGCTCTTGGTATGTCCAAGGTCTCTGTGATAGCGTAGGATGATGTCTACTTGCTGGTGCGTGGGGATGTAGGGAATAGTTGTGCTGTCAGACATTTTTCTGTGTAGGGTCTCATATATGTCAGCAAATAGGTGTTTGTTTTTGATAAATGTTTCCTTTTTTATGTCAGTAGTGCCAATGGGGGGAAACCCTTGTCTTTTGTTTGTAGTACTAAGAGAGGCCAGTTTGGGCTGAGCCCATTTTACCCTCTCAAGGCACAGACATACAGGCAGGAGAGGGAGTCTGCCATGGCAATCTCAGCCCCAGGTTTGTACTGTATGAGCATGTTTAATCTCTCCAAGACCTCCATCCAGCAGGCTTGGCGGCGATATAGATTTGCTTGGGTTTTGAAATATATGAGCAACTTGTGGTCAGTTAATGCTGTGAATTCTTCCTGCTGTTCTAGGTAACAGTGCCATTTGACTAGACAGTGTACAATAGCCAACAGTTCCTTGTTGTGGATAGGGTACCAACACTTGCCATCTGTCAATTTTTGCAATTCATAGGCTACAGGCAGGAAGTCACCATCATTATTTTTGATTTGTAGTACTCCCCTGATGGATGCATCTGAGGCGTTGGTTTCCATTTGGTATTCCCCGTCACATTTGGGGTATTGCAGGATGGGAGCTGTTGTGAGCTTCTCCTTGAGGCGTCTAAAACAGAGGTCATGTTGGGGGGTCCACAAAAACTTGGATTTAGTGCCTGTTATGGCAGATAAGGGGGAAGTCAAAATGCCACAGTCAGGTATGAAGCAGCATACATAGGCCACCATCCCCAAGAAGGTGTAGAGTTCCAACTTATCCTTGGGTAGCAGCATCTTGCATATGGCCTGTATCTTTTGACTTTCAGGTTTGATGCCATCCTTTGAGACAATGTGTCCCAGGAAGGGTAGTTGCTCGCGGAAGAACTGGCACTTGGAGGGCTTGGCCAACAGTTTGTGTTGTGCCAAGGTAGCAAAGACTGCCTCTAGGTCTTTGTGGTGCTGTTCCACCAAGGGGCTGTAGACAATGATGTTGTCCAGGTAGACTAGGGCATGTCTGCCTATGTGTGGTACAAATACTTTGTTCATGAAGGTCACAAAGGTGGATGGGGCGTTTGTCATACCAAAGTTGAGCACCACACACTAGCAGGAGCCGTATTTAGTATGGAAGCCTGTTTTGGGGATGTCTTCCTCCTTGATGCAAATCTGGTTGTAGCCTGTGGTTTGGTCAATCTTGGCAAAGACTGTGGCTCCTCCCAAGGTGTCAAAGAGATTGTCAATCAGTGGTAGTGGATAATAATTCTTGATAGTAATTTTGTTTAGGGCTTGGTAGTCTGTGACCAGACGTAAGGTACTATCCTTCTTGACCACAAAGAATACAGCGGCCCCAAAGGCAGACTGTGAGGGGCGGATAAGTCCTTTCTCCAACGCTTCCTTGAGGTAAGCGCGTAGGGTGTTGTATTTGTTTAGAGTCAACCTGTAGATAGGACGCGCTTTGGGTACAGCCCCTTTGAGTTGGATGGATAGTTGGATGTGTTTCTCAGGGGGAAGCCCGGGTAGCGCTTCCTTGAAGATTTCTGGATGACAGGCCACAATTTTGCAGTCCTGAGGTGTGGAGGTCTCCTGGTGATCTTTGAAGTGTATGCTATTGTACTGGCAGGAGTCCCAGTCAATTGCCTTCAGGTTTTCCTTTTTGTCCAGGGTCTCTGTGATGCGTACAAAGACGTGGTTGCATAGGAGTTGATCTACGGATTAGGGTAGATCTGGTGGTTGACACCTTCACGCTTGATAGTCAACACTGAAGTTGTCCAGTCTAAGTGAGGATTGTTCTTTTGTAACCAGTCTAGCCCCAGTACAATGTCAAACTTTGGGAAGTAAATGATGGGACCTTGGATGGTGGAGTGTAAGTTCTCAAGCATGACAGAAAAGGGGGTAGTTTCCCTTATCACAGCAATGTGGTGTTTGTCAGCCAGGACCACATTTTTAATCCGCAAAGGATTAGTGGCCAGCTTAAACTTGTCCACAAAGCTACTGTTGAATAGGGTTTGATCTGTACCCAAATCCAGGAGTGCTGAGCCTTTGTAACTGCAAAAATAGAAAGGATATGACATCAGTTTATTGGGATGCCTGGTAATGGTGTACAGTACCAGATCCTCTGAGGGCACTTGGATCATTGGGCATTGGTCCACGTCCTTGGGTTGGTACTCATCATTGGGCAAGTCAGGAGCTGCGTGGGGAGAGCTTGGCTTGCTTAGTGCTCTCCCCGGGCTTTTCCCTTGTCTTGATTGCCTTGCATGGCGGTGACACGGAAATGGGTAAAATTTGACTGGCCATTGTTCCCACTTACATGTCCATTCAAACCCGGGGGTTTGCGGTTGGTGTTATTCCTGTTGCCTCCAGGGGGTGGTTGAGAGGAGCGCCTGCCTAAATGGGAGTCCTTGGGTCTTTCTTGTTTCCAGTTTTTGCCTTGTGAAGGGTGTTGGAGGTTTGTTCTGCTTTCTCCGCTTTGCAATACAGGCTTTGAAGGTTGGTCACCTGGTCCAGGTTCACGTGTCTCATCACATGCAACTTGAGGGCGTTGTAGTACATGAGATGTGTGGCTGAGGTTTTAAAAGCCATGTCAGATGGTGCTCAAAGTTGGAGTTCCTTGTAGGTGTGGGTGAGTTCCTTCACGGTGCCTGTCTGGGTTAAGTTCTTTACTTGGTGTATTATCATGAGCGCTGTGTTATTAAGCACAAATATTGCCAGGAAGTCTTGCTTAAAGGTATCCCACTTCTTGTTGGTCTGTTCCTTGTGCCACTTATCACACCAGGTGCCAGTGTCATGGGTCAGGTGGATGGAGATTTCCACAATCCAAAATTGCTGTGGGCATTCTATCTGGGCCAGCTTGCTCTGGGCAGACTGGATTCATGCGGCAGTGTTATTGTCATTGACCCTGGCAAAAGGTTCCAAGGTGGCACTTCACAGTCTTTAAGCTACGTAGGCGGGCATGGCACTTTTTTTGGTTGGTTGCGGCATGGAGGAGAGAGCCTGGAAGAACCCTTGTGCCAACATGGTGTTGAAAGTGGGTAGTGGAATCACTGTATTCTGGTACAGGACAAAACCATCAGATATCTTGGCACCAGGAGTGTACGGGGTCCAGTCAGGCAGGAGGCCAGACATAATTCTGTTGAGGATTTTTTGGCCGTGGCGTGTGCAGGCAACAGGCGGAATTTTTCAAGATAGAGTAGAATGGAGAACCTACCTGTGCTACCAATGTTGTAACTGTGCTGTTTTAGCAGAGTTACAAGGGGAAAATATTTAGAAGCTAGATAATAATCTTTATTGTGAGATAGTGATTATATAGTCATAGTGAATCAATGGATAGCAGGAACATGATTGCTGATCACACAGTGGGATGGAAGAAAAGAGTGGCTTGATTCTGATAATGAGTCAAGCGCCAAAACGAGGTATCCACCGTAGGGGATCATCATCTGTTCATGTTGTTGGATTTGTTAATTCAAGTTGACTTCCTAGTCTGGCTTCAAGTGGCCGGATAATTGGATTGCAGGTCACAAACCCGCTTGTTTGGAACCTTGCTGGCAAGTTAAGCCTGCGGTTTCAACAAATGCAACCCTGGAATTGTCAGAAACATTAATTCAACCGTTTTTTTTCATCAAGAATTTGGTACTTTAACCAATGATTTCAATGAGCTAAATGGGCAAAAGATTTAGAGCCTAAATGAGGTTTTCTTTTGATATTCCCAGGTCTTGAGATCAAACTTGTGACACCTGCAGCGTCAAGAGGGAATCTAAATGAAACTGTTAATATCATTTTATCTTCAAATTGTGAAGTGCTTAATTTCAAGCTTCCCAGCCAATCAGAGGAGCCGCTTTTTGAATTTAACCATAATAATTAAAATCAAACAAAAGCTGTTGATGGCTTGGCCTTAATAGAAGGCTCTGTAAACTATTGTTCTGGCTCTCTTGGTTCTGTGTTGTTTTTAAACACATATGGTTTGAAACAAGCTCCTTTCTCTTCCTAAAAACAGTTTAGGAATTCAAGATCTTCCTTCTCACTTGATCTTCAGAGGGAAAAGAGGATTTTTACAGGATTAATTTATTAAAATATACACTAAGACTCATATTTGAATCTACATCTCTTACCAACTGAAATTCCCCTTTTTAAAATCCAGGCTATATAAGCCTTGGTACTTCTTCTGAAATATATTTTTAATCAAAAAATTCTTTTATCAATATAATCTATTTACCTATTATTGCTCTCTCCTAGCTTCAAACACCATGAGAATTACCAATTCTTTCTTTCAGGAGCACCTTGGGTATAAACAGATTGTCTGGCTTCTCCTGCTGCAGGCCTTCTGGGCCAGCGTTTCCCTGGCAACTAGAGCTGATTCTAGTTTCCCCACTTCTTCCAATTATAAAAAGCCCTGGTGTCATATGATTACATTACATCAGTATACTGCCTCTGACTTCTCTAAAAATCCTCCAGTAAAGGAGAAAACCCATTATTATCAAGTGGTTCCCAGCCCTGTACCCCTCAAGTATTCCATTCCTTAGTGTTGGCCTTTCTCTTGAGCTATCTAGGAGCTTATTTTTCACTGGGTTGCTTCAATTCACTACTAGATTGATACTGTCTTCTTGGAAAGATATTTCACATGGGCATGATTCCCTTACCCATAGGATCCTTAATCACTTGTCTGAACCTTTCAGCCATTGTATATCATATTGGGTGCATGTTCCCAAGTGGGTGAGTTCCTTTCAGGAATTGAGTGGGAGATTTTCCAGTCCCCTTGGCTCAGGGCCTAAAAGTTTTCCACACTCCAACCAGATCCACCCACAACCATTCCTACCTCTTCCTAATAACTTTACCAAGAACCAGTTCTGTCAGGGAACTAACCCTGGGCTACAGGCTTGTCTTTCTCTGGGATTTAACATGATGCAGGCCGGGCAGCAAGAGCCCATTGTAGGATTGGTGTTAACTTAAAGAGGTATAACATAGATTTTACTACCCAAGACCACAGGCCATAAGCTTGGATTATAGTGTCAGTCACTATAGAGAGAATGATGTAAATTATTTCAAACAGCTTATTAAAGTTATCTAGGAGAGTTCAGATGCAGACACAGGCATTGGTATGGAGCAATAGGCGGCTCCATTTCTAGTTGGTAGGCAGGGAGGAAGCTGTATTTATCTTTAAACAGTCAGGGTTTGATGATAAACCAAGAGCCTCTTCTATTATATCTAATCAATTCTTTAGTGCAGGCCAGAAGATTACCTGCTAGTATTTTCTCAGTGGTCTATTCTTTAAACTCAGGCTTCAATTGATACTCCATAAAGTAGACAGGACCAAAGAAAGCACCAGGAGTGTAAGGACCCAGAAAGCCCTGGACAACCAGCTGGCCTTCATAGAGGCCAAGCTACCCACAACCTGGAAACCCTCACAAATTCTCTCTCAGAGTGAGAAAATCCCTCTTTCAAGTAACAAATGGCCCAGGATTTGAGAGGCACATGAGCCTCAAATCCCTGGCTTTGATTCCAGTAACAATTTTGGCCATCTTAACTATTGGGAAACAAGACATCAGGGATGCAATTTTTTGATTGCGCAATTGGGCGCTCAATTGCTTGCAGGATCTATAAATAGCAGTAGAACCTTGGCTTGCTGCAGCCCAAGCAAGGTTCCTGTTATACCAACCAGTGGGCATCCACCTCTAGGCCCAAGTACGCAAATTCCAGCCAAAATTGTAAGTTTAACTGAAATTGATGTCATAAGTTTTCTGGTGGCACAAGAGGCCTCAAAATTACCAGTAAGTATAAGTAGTGATGAGGAGAAGCCCTCCTCACTGTTGAAATCTTAAAATAAACAACTTTATGCTCAGGATTCCTTATTTTCTTGCAAGATCTATCTACTTTTGCACCAATATAACTATTATGTTTGAATTTATTTGTAACTCCACTACACTTTACAACCTTGCGTATCTGCTCCTCCTGGCCACCAAGAGTGATCATTTTGCCCTCTATGCTTGAGATTCCTTCTACTCCCCTGCCAACTGTGCCTCCTGCACAGGACTTCAGTAAGTTGGGTTTTGTCTATATCACAGTATTGGGGCTGACCAACCAGGTTGTGCCCTATACTAGAAGTTGGTGCTCCCTAGCTACTGCAGTCAACTATCTGGTCAGAATTGCGCCTATTGTGTACTTGGGCTTCCAGGCCTGGCCCACCTCCCCTGCAGGAGTCCATCTGGACTCTGGTATGGGTCATGGCAAGGAGGACAAAAATTGCGGGCAGAGGGGCAGGTAGGCCAGAAGAGTCAGGGTTGAATTGGCAGATAACTAAGATAAAGCATGGCAATATTTGGGAATACTAATATTTCATAACTTTTCATTCAAAAATGGCAATAAATTCTGGTGTAGGGACCAGGGGTTTATATAGTACCCCACCTAAAGACTTTAAATCTATTAAAGAGAATCATAAAAAAATTAGGAAATGTGAAATTGAGTGGGCAGGAACCCAGATTTTTGGTTACAGAAAAATGGCACTGATGTAGGAAGGATGTTTATTGGCTGGATAATCAGAAATGGTAGCACAACCCTTTGGTTCTGCGCTCTTCTTGGGAGCAGCCCTTAGGATTTGTTTTCTTTAGGTGAGGGGTCCTGATTAGCCACCAAGGTAGACCTCAAGCTCAATAGGTCAATGGCCAAAATATCTTTGTCTTCATTAGGAATTTGGTTGTGTCCTTTGGTAGTTGCCATCATAGGTAGGTTAGCAGTGAGTCCTTTACCTGTAATAGTATCTGCAGTTCAAAGCATAGGTGATTTAATACCAAATAAATCAAGACCAGGCGGGTGGTCCCCATGGCTTGGGGCCCACAGGAAGTCTTTATCAGGGTTCAAATCCTGTCCCAAACCTTGCATTTTGAGAGGGGAATTTCATTCCTGAAAAATTCCTTTAAATTTAAAAAAGGCACCTATTAGTCCTTGCTTGTTTATTCTTATCAATAAAGTTAGGTTTTTTAAAAATATATTTAATTTTATTTTCCTAAAACTTTAAAGGCTTTTTCTGGCCTTCTCTTCCAATTTTTTAAACTCTCTTGGTGCCCCTGCCTATTTAAAAGACCTTGCTGAGTCTTTCCTGACATCTAGCAAATATATTAGTGTATTTACATATAAGCTACCTGATTTAAGTTGATTTTGTTTTTCTACAAGAGTTAAGTCTGTTTTTTATATAAAAACTTACTGTGATTAATTGAATTTTAAGTTTTAATGCTTTAGGCCAACATTGTCATGAATGAAATTTCAATACTTGTATTGAAAACCTGGGAATCAAACCCCAGCCTTCATAAAATGCCTTGCACCAAACAGGATAGACAGGTACCCACCAGACTGCCAGTTGAGCCAAACCCTGGGCTGCAGGAGATGCCTTGCCCCAATCAGGAGGGACAGGAACCTGCCAGTCTGCCAGCGGCCAAGAATGAAAGTTAAAATACCAGCATTGAAAACACCTGAATCAAATCCTGACCTTCTGAATACAAATTGATTCACCCAGGATGGACAGGGACCTGCCAACCCATTGAGTCACAAACTCAAGTTGTTGAATTACTCTGCAACCTGTCAACCTTGTGCCACCAAAGATCCAGACCTACACAGAGGTTATGGCTTGTATAAAAGATGTTAACATAAGGCCTACTACTAGCCCTGCCAGCTGCTGCCAGTCTCCAGTCCAGAATGGGTAATGAAATTGGCCAGCTCAGGTGATATAGTGAACTGAAGCCGCATAAAAAAGCATTGTCACTTCTTTTTGCCAGAGCTGGTCCTCCCAGGATCTGCTGCCCTCAAAACCCTAAGCCAAGATCCATTCCCTGCCAGCAAATTGTCCACAGGCCTTAAGTCTGCAAAAATTGAAGAAGCAAAATCACATGATATAAGAACCCTGGCAATATGGGGATGACTATATCATCATTTTTGATAATAAAGTTTTATGAACCTTTGGTTCAAGCAAATGTTGTAACTGTGCTGTTTTAGCAGAGTTACAAGGGGGAAATATTTAGAAACTATATAATATTCTTTAAAGAGAGATAAGGATTATATAGTCATTGTGAAGCTTGGATAACAGGAACATGATTGTGTTGATCACACAGTGTGATGGTGAAGGAGGTGGCCTGATCCTGTTAATGAGTAAAGCGCCAAAACAAGGTATCCACTGTGAGGGATTATCATCTGTTCATGTTGATGGGTTTGGAAATTCAAGTTAACTTCCTAGTTTGGCTTTGAGTTACAGGATGATCAGATTGCAGGTCACAAACTTGCTTACGCGGAACCTTGCTGGCAGATGTGCCTGCTGTTTTGACACCCCCCCCGGCTAAAGGTTGGTCTCCTCTGGGAGCAGGTTGTCAGGGAGGTTGTTGGAAGCCCAGGTGCTGTATTAGACTAGCTGCTGTTCAGTGGAAGATAGGACAGTCTCCTTTTTTTTGTCTTGCTCTATAGGGTCTTAGGCAATCATGATGGAGGGCTTTATATTGTTTGCATTTTCCGAGCCATTGCACAAGGTAAGTGTTGTTTTTGTTTAACTTTAGGATGATGGCAAGGCCCACTTTCTCTGTCTGTAGTTTACTCTTTTTGTTATTCATTACCCAGACCTTGTCACCAACCTCATGTCTATCTTGGATGAAGACAAAGATATTCTGTGGCGTTTTTCCTTCTTTTATAACTGGTTGCTGCTGGCCTGTATTACTTGAGGGTTCAAGCGGGGTGGAAATTTGCTGGCTATTTCCAGCTTGGGTCCTGAGATTACTTGGATAATATTGGTCTGTGTGCCATAAACAAGCTCAAAGAGGCTTTTCCTGGTGGATCTGTTCACGCGGGTCCAGCATACAAGTAGTGCAGTTGGTAGCTGCTTATACCAGTCCTCAGGTATCCTGGAAGTGAGCTTGGCCAGGGCTTGCACTAAAATGACATTCAGCTGCTCCACACGTCCATTGGCCTGATGGTGGTAAGGTGTTGTCACTGTGTGCTGGACCCCATTTTTGGTGAGGTAAACATTGGTAGCTTTAGAGGTCAATTCTTTGCCTCTGTCTGTTATCAAGAGTTCTGGCATTCCAAAGTTGCTGATGATTTCTTTGCCTATAAATTGTCAAACATCATTGCCAGTGTGAGTATTCACTGCTTGCCCCACTGGCCAGCAAGTGGCAAAGTTGATAGCAGTAAGGATGTAAATTTTTTGTTGTGCTTTCCTGGCATAGGTCCCACAATGTTGAGGGCTCGTACTTTGAAGGGTAGTTATAAACAAATAGGCAATACAGACTTAGGTGGTGTGTTTCTTTTTGCAAACTTTTCACATACTTCACATTGATTAAGAGCTTCTTGGACATCCTGGTATAGAGTTGGCCACCATGCTTGATGTTTGAGGAAATTTTAAAGGTTGCAGCTCTTGGTATGTCCTAGGTCCCTGTGGTAACGTAGAATGGTGTTGACTCATTGGTGTGTAGGTATGTAAGGGATGGTGGTTCCATCAGTCATTTTGTGGTGTAATGTTCCCTATACATCTGCAAATTGGTGTTCATTTTTGATGACTTTTTCCTTTTTAATGTCTGTAGTACCTGAGGGAAGCCCTTATTTTTAGTTCTGAGTACCAGGAGGGTCCAGTCTGGGTTGAGCCCATTCTTGTCCCCTGTAGCCCTAACATACAAATGCAAGAGTGCATTTGCCATGGCAAGTTCAGGTCCAGGTTTGTACTGGATGATCATATTGAATCTTTCTAGAAGTTCCATCCAATGTGCTTGTTGGTAGGAGAGGTTTGCCTGTGTTTTAAAGTATACAAGGAATTTGTGGTTGGTTAATGTGGTGACTTCTTCCTGCCTTTCCAAATAGCAGCGTCACTTGACCAGGCAGTGCACAATTGCCAATAACTCTTTACCATGTATGGGGTATTGACACTTGACATCTGTCAGTTTACTTAACTTGTAGGCTACAGATAGGAAGTTACCATCATTGTTCTTGATTTTTAATACTCCCCCAATGGATGCGTCAGAGGCGTCTGTCTCCATCTGATATTCCCCATCACACTTTGGGTATTGTAAGATAGGCGTGGTTGTGAGCTTCTTCTTAAGACGTCTGAAGCAAAGTTTGTGTCGAAGAGTCCATAAAAACTTGGATTTGGCGCCTGTTATGGTGGACAGGGATGCATTCAGGATGCCACAGTTAGGGATGAAGCACTGTATGTAGACAACTTTTCCCAGGAATGTGCAGAGTTTGGACCTGTCCTTTGGATTTGGCATCTTACAGATAGCTTGAATTTTCTGGTTATTGGGTTTAATGCCATCCTTTGAGACCACATGTCCCATGAAGGGCAGTTGTTTGTGGAAGAATTGGCATTTGGAGGGTTTGTATAGCAGTTTGTGTTGCACCAGGGTAGCAAAGACTGCCTCCAAGTCCTTATGGTGTTGTTCTACCAAAGGGCTGTCAAAAAAAGTTGTCCAGGTAGAACGGGGCGTGCTTGCTGATGTGGGGTACAAACACTTTGTTCATAAAAGTCACAAAGGTTAATGATGTGTTTTTCATTCCAAAATTGAGCACCACACACTTGTATGACCTGTACTTTTTTGTGGAAGACCGTTTGGGGTATGTCTTCCTCCTTGATACAGATTTAGTTGTAGCCTGTGGTTAGGTTAATCTTGGAGAAGACTTTGGCACTGCCCAGGGTATCAAAGAGGTCTTTGATGAGTGGGAGTGGGTAACAATTTTTGATAGTAACCTCATTTAGGGCTTGGTAATCTGTGACTAGTCAAAGGATACCATCTTTCTTTGCCACAAAAAATACAGAAGCACCAAAAGGAGACTGTGAGGGGCAGATGAGACCTTTCTTTAGTGCCTTTTTGAGGTAAGCACGTAATGTGTTGTCTTTGTTTGGGGTGAGTCAATAGATGGATTGTGCCTTAGGTACAGCTCCTTTAAGCTGAATGGAGTGCTGTATGTGTTTCTCTGGTGGCAAACCTGGTAGAGCCTCTTTGAAGATTTATGAATGGTGGGCTACAATTTTGCAATCCTGAGGAGTAGTGATATCTTGGTGATCCTTGAAGTGTATGATCTCATATTGGCAGGAGTCCCAGTCTATTGCCTTGAGGCTCTCCCTTTAATCCAAGGTCTCCATAATGAGCACAAAGACATGGTTGCGCAGGAGCTGATCCCCTGAGTCAGAGTAGATCTGGTGGTTGACACCTTCACACTTGATGGTCAATACTGAGGTTGTCTAGTCTACATGAGGGTTATTCCTTTGCAACCAGTCCAGTCTCAGCATAATGTCAAATTTGGTAAAATCAATGACTGGAACCTGTATGATGGAATGCAGGTTATCTAGCATGATAGAGAAGGGGGCAGTTTCCTGTGCCACTTTGATGTGGTGCTCATCAGCTAAAACCATGTTCTTAATCCGCAAAGGATTAGTGGCTAGTTTGAACTTATCCACAAAGCTACTGTTGACAAGGGTTCAGTCTGCACCCAAGTCCAGGAGTGCTGAGCCAGTGTAACTGTGAAAGCAGAAATAGTAGGACATCAGTTTATTGGGATGTCTGGCAATGGTGTAAAGTACTGGGTCTTCCAAGGGCCCTTGGATCATTGGACATTGATCCACATCCTTGGGTTGGTACTCATTGTTGGGCAAGTCAGGAGTTGTGCGGGGAGAGATTGTCTTGCTTAGTGCTCTCCCTGGGCTTTTCCCTTGTCACAATTGTCTTGTGTGGCAGTGACACAGAAATGGGTACAATTTGACTGTCCACTGTTCCTGTTTCTTTGTCCATTTGAACCTGTGGGCTTATGGTTTGAGTTGTTGTTGTTTTTCCCTGGAGGCAGGCAGTTAGAACGTCCAGTTGGGTGAGAGTCATTGGGTTGCTCCCTTTTCCCAGCCTGTGCATTCTGAAGAGCATTGTATTTTTGTTCCACTTTTTCTGCCTCACAATACAGGCTCTGTGAATTGGTTGCCTGGTCCATATTGATTTATCTCATTACATGCAACTTAAGTGTGTTGTAGTGCATGAGGTGAGTAGCTGGGTTCTCAAATGCCATGGCAAAAGGTTCCCATAGTTGGAGTTACTCATATGCTCAGGTGAATTCCTTCACCGTACCTATTTGATGAGGTTCTTCACTTGGTGTATGATCATGAGTGTGGTGTCCTTCAGCAAAAACCTTACCAGGCAGTCCTGCTTGAAGGTGTCCCAATCTTTCTTGATGTGATATTTATGCCGCTTGTTGCACCAGGTACCATTTTGTGTGTTAATTGAATGTAGATCTCTGCAATCCAGAATTGTTGTGGGTGTTCCATTTGCGCCATCTTTCTCTGGGAAGATTGAATCCATGCCATGGTGTTGCTGTCATTGGCTCTAGCAGAAGACTCTAATGCAGCGCTTCAAAGTCTCTGGGCTATGTGGGCTGGCATGATACTTTTGTCTGTTGTTTGAGGGATAGTGGAAGTTGTTTGGAAGAAGCCTTGTGCCAACAAGGCGTTGAAGACAGAGAGAGGGATTACCATGTTCTGGTACAGGACAAAACCATCAGGTATTTTGGTACCAGGTGTGTACAGTGCCCAGTCCAGCAGGAGGTCAGACATGATTCTATCAAGGATTTGTTGACTGCTGCAATTACAGGCAACAGGCGGAATTTGAGGGGTAAAGTGGATGGAAAACCTACCTCTTCTACCAATGTTTTAACTGTGCTGTTTTAGAAGAGTTACAAGGGGAAAAATATTTAGAAAATAGAGAATATCATTTATTGAGAGATAAGTATTATATAGTCATTATGAATCTTGTATAACAGGAACATGATTGTGTTGATCACACAGTGAGATGGTGAAGGGGGTGGCCTGATCCTGGTAATGAGTAAAGCGCCAAAACAAGGTATCCACTGTGAGGGATCATCATCTGTTCATGTTGTTGGATTTGTAAATTTGAGTTGCCTTCCTAGTTTGGCTTCAAATGAAAGGAATGATCTGATTGCAGGTCATAAACCAGCTTACTCAGAACCTTGCTGGCAGGTCAAGCATGCTGTTTTGACACAAATCCTACTTTATTTAGTTTTAGTATTCTTTCATCTCAACTCTTGTCACAGTAATGTCATTTTTAGCCTGGGATAGATTGCCTGAAGAAAAAGAATGGGGCAAGAAAAGCAGAAAAACCTTTGAAAGTATTAGATGATTCAAATCTAGTCATTGACAAAAAAATGGGTTAAAGCTGCCCCTGTTAATGGTGAAGGAATTAACCTGCATCTCCCTGAATTTTGCTCAAATAATTATGTGTTGAAGATTACAAGATATTACTACCCAGAAGTGCTTGGCAGTTGACCGGCTGGTTGTCCAAAAATATCAAATTATGCTGTCATCAACGTTTTGGCAGAAGTCTCCAGCCAAGAGGTGAAAATATTTCCAGCCCGCCAATCAGATTCAAGTTTTTCTCTCCCAGTTGAGTTAAAGTTCTCCCCATTTCACCTCTGAAAACTTGTTTCAGATAGTTTTAAATACTATCAATAAAGTCATTCTCCAATATATGAAAGCTACCTTGGGGTCAAAAATACCCCCTTCTCAGGCCATGGCCACCACTCTCTTGGCATGGCTGAGAAAATTCTCCACACAGGATCAGCAGTTTTTGTACCCCTTATCTTGAAACCATTTCTTTTTAGTGGTCCACTTACACCTTCTGTTTTTTGTGTCACTCATCCTCTTCATTTCTTGTCTTATTATCTTCTTTTGTAGATTTGTAGGTTTAAAGCTTTAGTACACAACTCTTTTCTTGGTTCTTATTTTATTCTGGGTAATTTATCCCCACAACTTCTATTTGAGCTCAGATCTAATTTACACTACTCTAACAACTCTGGATAATTAGACAACCAGGCAACTACCCACTCTAGAGACCAACCTGCTGACCCATCTCTGGCGCTATACTGTTCCCCTGGAGCCCCCTTTAGACCTATGCATTTCACCAAATACCTGCCAAACCCCGCCTACTCTGAGTTCAACTTTAGAACATACTCATTGCCACCCCCTTAGCAAGGGCTAGAGATACCAAAACTATAGGTTGCAAAGGAAAGTGGTACGTGAGGCTGCCAAGGTTGTTCAAAGACAAGTATAATTATCTGCCTGCCTACTTTGTCCCCATGACTCTGCCCTTAACCCCACAACCCAACCGCCCAATGAAACCTACAACCACCGCCAAGACCATGTCCATCCAGCTGTTTGGAGTACTCTATATTACTTTGACAGGATTTGTGAAATCTATGGTGCCCAACTCCAGGCCCTGGTCTTTACTTGGGTGATCCTTATCTTTAATTATTAAGTTAGCACCCATCCTATAGTGGGCATTATCCACTGGCCCAGAGGTACCCTGTCCTGAGTCACCTAATGCCTCCACCTATGCCTGGCTTCCTGAAAAACATTGCTGCTTTATAAAAGGCCTGCTCTCACTTCCTGGGGCTCCTTCACTTTTGAGGACTCTGTTGCAACTGAGATTCCCTGCTTGCCTGCCAACATATCTCACAATACACAGGGGGTGCTTAATGAGTTGCCCCATGATGTATCTAACAACATGGATCAGCCTGAAGATGAGGTCAAATTTCAGGCACTGTCTCCTAATTAGGAGTGCTGCCAATCCAACTTTGCTGATTTACGCACAAGTTATTCCTTGGCTTCAAAACTTAAATTAAACCTGCCACCATGCCACCCCCTGGTGGCCTTGTGGCTTTCCCATATAGTATATTAGTCACAATATCAATTAATAACCCTTATCTTATTTTTCTAATTCTTGTCCTTTCTATTGGACTGTTGTCTTTCATGATCAAATACTGAACTATCATTAGTTCAGTTGCAACATTGGTAGCAGAAGTAGGTAAAGACCTACCTAAAATAAAATCCCCCCAAGAAAGGACAGAGTACGGGCCATATGGCTACTTCCCATCAGGAAACCTTCCTATCTATCCATGATGGGGAAATACCTAAGGGATGTGTTATCTACCAGGACCAGTTGGTACTTGCAAGCATTTACAATTGTCTCTGCCTAGGGCAATATGACGCCAGTGTCACGCCACCACAGTTGGACCTCTTGCAATGTATGCTGAATATACAACTTGAGTCCTTCACAGGTGGCGTGGAGGGGGCCAACATTGTCAGTTGGCTCCACTCCACATAACACTGCTTCTAAATTTGCCAAGTACCTGAGCCCATGTGGGTTGCCACTGCTTTTGCGCGCCTCACAGGGCCTGCTGCAGTATGGTTCACCAACTGGGCCTGTGTCAATCCACATGGAAGCTGTTGTGAAGGAGAGGTATGATTTAGATACAATAAAGGATCTATGTTAAAAGTTGGCAGTGTTTTTGGTTTTGGGACAGGTGGAGGCCTAGTAGGAAATAAAGAATTACTAGAGGCAAACTATGAACCAGCCCAGCAGGGAACATTGGCTGTTGTGGGCTAGTTATTATCTCCACCCAGCAGGGAATGTTGGCTGCTAGGGGTGGTGAGTGTACCAGCCTGGTGGATAACGTGGGCTACCAGGGCTGGATTATGATGTGACCTTGGCGTGTAACATGAGCTGCCATGGAAGGGAGGAGCTGAGATATCTCTATGTGCCCTTGTGCGCTTACAGAAGGTCTGTGAGCAAGCAAATTACCTAATAGACTGGTAGGGTGTCCTTGTCTATGTTTCCTTAAGAGGCTTTTGGAAGATCCTGAAGTTACCATTGGGGGCCTAGATATGCTCTGAGGTGTTATCAGGGTAGCTGCTTGGGGAAGCAGCTGTAGAACTTGGTATGATCAGGTCTCTGAGAAGTAAAGTTGATTACTTTGCAATTGAAAGCTCAGAATTAATCACCTGAGTGAGTAAAGACAACTGCACAGACATGAGGATTGTCTATGGTTGAATGGCCTAAGTGAAGGACACTTGCAAGGGCCCAGTCAAACGCCAGTAGCCTTGTAGACTTATTGTATGAGTCTGAGGTATTGGTAACAGGGACTGAAAATGAACCAAGGCGGTTCATAGTAGAATATCAACAGTGAAGACTAGTAAGAAGAACTGGATGATCACAGTGAAGACTAGTTGAGGGACTAGAAGATCATAGTGAGGAATGGAACCAAGATATTTCATGGTGCAGATGGAACCAATACAGTTCATAGGCAGGACTAGCTGATGGACTAGAAAGGACTTGCTGAAGGATCAGAAGATCATGGAGAAGTACTAGCTGAAGGCCAGGAAGATCATGAAGCAGGACTAGCTGGGAGACTGGAAGTTGGTTAGGAAGAACCAGTAGAAGCAGATGCAGAAGCCAGAATGCTAGTTTTAGAGTGTTGACAGTTGGATTATTAAAGAGAAAGAAGTAGTAAAAGAATTAATTAAACTGCCAAAAGAAATGATAAAAAGATTTGAATAAATATCATATATGAAAGGAAAAAGGAAATGGTTTACAGGATTTGAACTGTAAATTTATTAAGAGTTGATGGAATTAAGGGGAGTAAAAGAGGCTAGAAACAGGATGGAGAAACTTTCAAGACAAATGCTGGAATTTCACTAAAATGGTTGAGAAAGGCAAGAAGCAAGCAACAGGCAAAGTTAAAGTGCTGAAATATTGAGAAAGTATGGCAAATTCCGAGAAATGTTAATGAGGACCACAAAGAACAATTTAAATAACTGGTGCTGGAATAGTGAACTGGTTAACTCTTTATGCACAAAGAGTTGTTGTTTTGAGCAGTTTGAGCAATGAAAATGGATTTCCTAGTTGGATTGCGGTGGAACTTCATAAATGGTTTAATTTTGAGCATCAAAATCATTAGATAGGTTTAGGGCTTTTTTGATGATGTATACAATTGTTTTAAAGCCAAAATCTTAAAGTACAATTGAATAACAATTGAATCAATACTTCAAGCTTTTGAGAAAATAAGTTTTTAAGCTTATTTTATTATGAGAGAAAACAAGTGCCAATATTTTAAGCTTTAGAAAGAAAGTCATTCTGAAAGGTAAAGCATTAGGAACAAGGTGCTATAAGAATAGAATTGGCTGGAAAGGTAAAGAATCTTGAAAAATCATTCAGTCATAAGTGTGGTCTTTGTTGAGTTCTAAATCTATATATTGGCATCTACACACCTGGTTGACTTGGATTAACCATATATCTGTCAAAGTCTTCAGAAGCGCTTGCTGAAAAAGTAACTGGTCAAAAAGACTCCAAAACATTAGCAAACAATAAGGTTTCTGGGAGCTTCCTTATTTTAATAAAGATTTTCTTGATATCTGCTCTCCTTTTTTGTGAAATAGAACTCCCTTAATGATAGTGACTTTGGAGCTGGTCAAGAGGATCAAAAGAGAAATAACTTTAGTCTGTTCACTCATAGAAAACTATTTCTTGAGAAATGAGTAAAGAGGTGCAAATAACCTTGAGATCCAGGATATTGTTGTACCAAATATTATAATGAAAATAGCCCACAAATAATGAAACTGCTTTGGTAGACCATTTGTTACCGTAAAATATGTTTTCTTGTAGTTATTGATTACCAATGATGATTTGGGCATGATGAGTCCCTTTTGGACTTGTCATATCATTCACTTGTAGTATTTTTATATAACTAGTATATCTGAGCATATCACCCCAACCCAGTTAGTCCCTGGCTTTTACCTAGGACACACCTTGGTGACCTCCCAGGAGCAGGAGCATTACACCAATGAAAACCCTGAGAACCCCAAATTGGGATACATCAAAAATTTATTTTTGTCCCAAATTTTGGGACCTCGGTTTTTGTCCTCATTTGGGAATCAATCAATCACAGTCTCCACACCAAAGATTTGCAAAAAATAGAGTCTCAAAATATGGTAATTTTTTGGATCTATTTTTAAATTCTGAACTAGATACTTTAACAAGGGACATCTCCAGCACAATAATGACAACTTGCTCAACTCCCAACCTTTTGGGCTTGACTAAAACCATATTCATCCCAGAAAGGGGATTTACCCTAAATCTCAGTTATTAGGGCACACAATCTAATGCTTCTAATTGTTTCTGTTTGCAGCACAAAACATTATATAACAAACTTGATATCTTGATGATAGGTTGTGCAATCATTAAGAGAATTGCATCCTATTGTATATCACATAAAGAAAGCTTATACTTTCTAGTTAAAAATACTAGTCTGGGAGACTACACTGTTAAGCTCCAATCCCCATATCCCAGAGAAAAGATGAGCCAATTCATATTTTCTGCTATACTAATAGTTTTCCTAGATTATGAGGCCCAACAATTAACTACTGCCTTTGAAGACTCCCACTCAGATGATACAAACAACTGGTATTATGAAGAACCACTACAACTTAATACTTTGGAAAATAATGACTGGTCCACCCTAGTGTCCCCTTTCTCCATCACATCCTTAGCCAAATACACTGCTGTGTGCTATCTCTTTATGTACTTTGCTGGGAATTTCAGTTGATTCAACTTTAATGCCATGATCTTCAGCTGGATGATGACTTTATATCACATATTCACAGCCTTAACAGGATTTTAACTTGGTAACTTGTTTCACCACTTATCCAAAGTAATCTTCCCACATTATTGGGTATTACAATATAAGGTCAGATAAAAGTTTAAAGAATCACCATTGGTGGTATTTGTTGTTTTGTTCTGAGGCGCAGCACAGACACACAACAGGAAATCCTAGCCTTAGGATTGGATTTGTACTAAGCCTTGGTTAGCTGGAAGGGAAGGTGAAGTAATTACCTTTTGGCCCTGAATAATAAATCTCTACTAGTTATGGCTAGAGAGAGGCGCTGAAGTATGTGGAGACACAAAGACAAAAATGTGAATAGAACTTAATTTTATTGGAAATAAAGAATTGGGATATATATTGTTTGGTGCTGCCATAAAACAATACAAGGACAGTAGAATCACTTGCCACACACGTGAGTGGGGCAAATGAGTTGGGTAAAACAAGGGAAACAAACAGATGAATTCCCATGCTTGGAAATAGATCCATTTTGAGGAGCAAAGACAAAAGCAAGGGATTTGTCCTTGAAACAACCCAGCAAAGGGGAAATTAAAAGAGCGTGAATAATGGTATTCACAACATCTGTAAGCTGAATAAGTACCAAAATCAAGGAGGCCACCTCACAAAGATGCACCAAAGGGCTTTATGTAGCAACAATTTAAAAAAAACTACCTTAGTAGTTTTATATTTTCAAAACAATAAAATATCTTTCCTTGTGATTCCTTTATTCCAATACCTTCTCATAAGATTTTTAATAAAATAAGTATTATACTCTGAATTTTTGCCACTCAGAAATTCAGAAAATCTTCCCCCTTCTTCTGAAATGATTCCTGAAATTTGCAAAATTGAGTTTGAACCCATATATGCTGCTGACTTCTTGACTGTGAGCCAAATTAAAGACTTTCTATTCTACCTCTGCATTGTGATACGTTGCACTTTGCTGTATTATCTCTTTAAAGGTTATAAATTATAACTAAATATGCACTGTCCCCTCTTAATTGGGAATTTTATCCTTATTTGGGTGTAAATCCGCATTTGATCAATTACAACAGGCTTTCACTTTACTTTATCAGGAAATTCTGATACAATGCCTTCTTTATAATAAAGCAGCCATTCAGAGAAAATCTGGCTCTGATTCTGAAAAGATTGAAGCCTGTCCAATTATCTGAGATCAGAGTTTTTTTTCTGCTAGCAGAGAATCTATTTTGGATATATATTATGTGCATTAAAGTAGTAAAAAAGTTTTATTGTTCTAAAAGTTTAAAAATAATAAAATGCTATCCCAAATCTAAGCATTGTGCTGTGAACTTGACTTTTTGGTGGTAATATTAGGTTGGTAGTTGTTCCCTAATTGTGTTTCTTTCAATATAACTGCACAACAAGGTAATGAAAATCCTAACAAGGGATTTAACAATAGATTATTGGTAAAAACTTGTCTTTATTTGGGAAATCAATAAATTATATAAAGTATGATTATCAAGGGGCTCAAATAAAGGGAATTAGAGGAATTATGGACCATAAAATGCACCACAAAAAGGAAGGAATATCTGCACAAATATCAATAGCATATCAAGAATTTAATTGGGTCCTCACAGCTTTTCTCAAGGAGAATAATAGTGTTGGTGCCACCGGGTGCACCAAGCTTGAAGAATTAATACCAGGGAGTAATTCCAGAGTATGCAGTATTTATCAAAGAGAGTTGTAAATACTTTATTTGTAGACTACATTAGGTGTTACAGTATTTTTCAAACATGTTGAGATAAACATATATTATTCAGTTTAGAATGCATGAACTCAGTCTAAAATGAAATCAAAGTGGACCCAAATCTATTGTAATTTAATATAAATTCCTTGATTTTTGATTTTGTTTTTATACTGAGTTCATGCATTCTAAACTGAATAATATACATTTATCTCAACAGGTTTGAAAACTACTGTATAATGCTTCCTAATAATAATCAGGTAATTGCTCAACTGCACTGTTGATTGACAACTAATTGTTGTGCACATTGATCTTATGCTGTGTAATCCAAAAAAAAACTGGGCAGAATATGACAAATTGCTTAAAATTTTAATTTCAATTTGTTGAATATATTATTTTTATTGATTTACTATTGTTCTTGCCACATACACCTGGCTTTATTTATGAAAAATCACTGGATGCCAAGCAGGTGGCCCTGGATTTTAGAGGGAAGAAAGCCTTCTCATGAATACTTCATAAAAATCAGATTTACCAAGTTAAGGATAGGGCTATGTGACTGTTCTACAGTCACATTGGGCTGTGATCAAACAAAGTTGTTGATTGTGATGAATTTTGTTGAGTATATACTTCTGAGAAGTATATTAAACAAGATAAAGGGTAAAATTAAAAAAAGAATGATACTTTATTTGATTTGAGTTTACTGTAAATTCAGAGCCTAAAGGTAAAAATGTGGGATTGTCAAATTCTTTTGCATGAACTCATCAACTTAATGAAGTGATTTTCATCCCAGAACAACTTACTTTTTTATATAAAAGGATGAAAAATATTCCAGTAATTTAGGGAGTGTTGTGCTTTTTGCCTTACAGTGCCACAATTATTTGAGATTATAGGACACAGGACATTTGAAAGAATAGAGTCATATGTGAGGGTATGATTAGTACTGTATCAGAAAAGCCAGGATTGAACAGAACCATGATTATTGCCCAGCAATGGCTTCTGATTGTGCAGAAGCACTTAAGGATTAGGATAAAGGTCAACCAGATCAAGGATAAAAAAAGATGGTTCAAAGATGATTTTGTTTTAAATGGCTAATTCTTCTTATACCTTCTACAAGGGTAATCTCTGGGCTACTAGCAATGTCTTCTAGGACATTCTAACACGCCCCAAATTTGGGTCATTATCAATCTAGGTTTGACGCTTATCACATGTCAACCAATAGAATATTTTTGTCTTCACCCAGCACAGGTGATCCTTACTGGCATGGAATAATTTAGTACTTCAGGATCACTTCCTACTTCTCTGGCATACTGCAAGCTTAATGCCTATTAATGTGATTAATATGGGAATTTGAGATTATGGGGAATCAAACCCAGCGCCTTGGCGCTCAATGTAAAAGTAAAGCGGCACTTGCAATAATTTTCAGTTGGCGCTACAGCGCCTAGTCCAATTGCTAGGTGGTGCTGTGGCGGTTGTGTATTTTTAAAGTGCCACGGCAGCAAATCATGTCTCATTTAATTGCTGTGGCGGCGTTTATCATTGGCTAGTTTAAGGCTCAGGTCAGCAGACTAATGCTGATCCAATATGCATATAGTTTATACTACCAATTTATGTAGTTTGGTAGCTGCAATTCATATCTGCAAGCTTGCCATATTTAGTATCATTGTATTTTGTACTACTAATTTATGGATTTGGTTGTAACAGTCCCAATCTGTGGGCTCCATCATAATTGGTATCATTGCTTGGTCAAAATTCCCAACAGGGAGTTTATGCAAAATGATTTGAAAGTCCCACATTTTTCCCAACAGGTTCTGAATCTAAAGTAGAGTATTATATCTTATCATGAGAAGCCACTTACTGTCCATGTACATCATGGCAGTCATGAGGCTTGTTGAAGTAGTGTTCTGCTTAGGACTTGAAAGGTTTGACCCCCATAATAGATGGGTGGTTGATAAGAGTGCCACCAACTTAATGATTAGTTGGGGAATCACTTGGGTAATTGTTTTCTTGAGAGGGAGTAATTGAAGATGTTGCAACAATATCCACATTGCTTCTCCCTAAATGTCTTAGCCCACCATTTGGCCCTTACAACTGGGAAAACCAAAAAATGCAATGGAAACAACTTTTTGGAAATATTTGTGTTTGGGCCATCCCAATTTTGGAAAAGGGATTCCCCTAACACAGGAATCCAATGTTTCAGAACAGATCCAGGTGAGGGAGGCTTTCTTCCTCTGGATCTCAAAAAATAAAAAATAAATTTTAGCAATAAAATACTAATCTTTAGACATTCTTTTAATTTGAAAATCATACATATTTTATTTATTTAAATTTTGAAATTAAACTGAGCCCATTCCATTCATTCATACAGGGCATAGATCTGGTACAACATGCCATTTTTAAAACTGCACTTTGATTTACACCATCTCAAATTAAATTTGAGATGGCGTTTTTTGGGTTAGTGATTTAGAATCACAAAAAATTAAAATAAACAATAAAATAGTTAAAATTTACACATATCTTTATAATGTGGCATCTTGAATTTACGCCATAATGATTCCATCACTTCAATTCAGATTAATTAAATATTATTTTGCTAACTTTATTTACATATGAAATTACTTAGTGTGGGGTGTGTTTATGCCATCTCAACTTTATGTCATTTCAAATCATGCTATTTATCTTTAACTAAAATAAACTTATACCTGAACTAAAATAAAGCCTGTTGTATAATGCCATAAGAAGTTCTTATAGTATTAATCTAAGACACTTATAATAAGAACAACCTAAAAAAACGCCACTATGATAGTCCTTCTAATGATTGTCATTGCTGGGTAAAAAAACCAGTTTTGTTATATGTAATTTATAACTTTATTATACATGAATACATTGATAAGGGATCTCTTAATAAAATATTTTAATAGTGATTTTATATGAAAGGGGGTGATTACGCCATTTTGATTTATGTCACTTTGAATTCCACCAAGTTTCATATCACCCAATTGATTCAATGCGCACAATGGATAGGGGAAAATAAGGGGAAATTACCTATGACGCAAGGCTACGCTATATCAATTCCCCCACTGCAATTCTTGCTTTCCACTTTTCAAAAGTATAGTTTAACATCTAAAACCACTTAAGCAAAAAATTTAAGAAATTGCCTGAAAATTTGCAAATATATATATTGGCCTCCTCTAAACAACTGGGTACTTTTTAACTCAAATTGTATAAGCTAGTTTTTGAAATTATCAAGTTTTACTCTTTGGCCCAGTTGAGGTAGCTCCACCAGAAATTTGTTAATTTAATATAAAAAATGGTCAAAAACACTATGTTTTTGAGCTACAGCACCTCAATTGCGTCATTTCAAAAACGCCATTTTGACTGCAAGTTTTCAGTCAAAACTCAAAGTTTTGCATACTTGCATTATTAACAAAAAAATTATTTTTACAAAACAAAAAACATTGAAATTTTGATATTATATATTTTAAAACTTTCTCTACAATTCTATGTAAAAAATTACTACTTTTATATTCAAACATTTTCATTTTTCTCTTTAAAAACAACCCCTAAATTGCTCATATTTTGATACCAATTCACTTTTAGATGCCTCCCAAGCCTACTACTAAAGCTGCACCCAAGGCCTCCAAGGCCTCAAAATCCAGGATCACTCCTCCCAAAGCCAAGAAGGCCAAGACTACCCCAAAGAAGCAGCCTTCTAAGGCCAAAGCTCCCCCAAGACCCCAAATCCATCACCAGAGCCTGAGGAAACAAGCCCAACCCCTCCCCACTCTCCTTTTGTTTACTCACCTTCTGATCCACAAAAAAAGTTATTCAACTTCAATTGTCACTCTGATTCCACATCAGAGCCTGAAGAGGAAGAGGAGCAAGAGCCTGATGCTCCTGCAGATGAGCAAATTAAGCTCTGGGATCTTAACACCGTCCACAATATATGCAATCAAAATGGCAACTTTGCTGTGCCCACAACATACCCTGCCAGCTATCCAATTATGACCAAGAAGGGTGTGCTGGCTTTGTATATAAAGGATACAGCTTCAGCTGTAATGACTAGAAGAAAGCAATCCACCAACATCACTACAAATATGATAATGTTGGGTGCCCTGCTAGACTCACCACTTATGGGTTCACTAGGTTCAAGGCCATGAGTACTGGGCATGACTGCGCCAAGCCTTTCAACCCCCTTTATCAACTGATCCGCTGGTTTCTTTGCCAGATGATCTCAACCCCCAAAATCAAACTGCCACTGAAGTTGTCAATTATGCCCTGTGGGGTTCCTGGTCACCAGTCCCCAAAGTGTGTCCTGGGCCGTAGCCAGGGACCAGCTTGGAGGAGTTGTCATTCTCCAACAGTGGTGAATGGTTGGTTAGGAGCTTATACTTGGCCTGCATAAGAGCAAACTCATCCAGTACCTTCCCAATTACTAGGCAAGCATCTCCACCATACACTTGTACTTCAGCAGGCGCCAGCCCTTCTGTAGGCTAATACCAATCCTGTAATAGTCTTGCAAACTCTCCCCCAATAAACTCTCTTCCTCTATTTATCATTTCCAGATGCCTAGTCACCTTTTCCCACTCCTCCTGGGCAGACTTACAAGAGGCAAAAATTCCTGCACCCCAGGCAATAGGATTCCTTGTCCCTGGGGCTAGGATAGAAAGTGTGGGATAATTGACTCATAGAACTTATATCCTTTCTTAACACAGGAAATTTGAATAGGGGTTGTAATAGGCGCTTTATTCACAGTCAGAAGGAAGATCCCCTTAGAAACCTTCTGACATATGGCCTTGGGATAGAGAATAATGAGGGGTTTGTGCCAATACTTGGAGTCCTTTAACAATCTCTTGGGCTCCTTGTACTTGGTCTTTGGCTCCTGCGCTTTGGTCTCAGGCTCCTGCACCTTGGTCTTGGGCTCCTATGTTCTAATCTTGGGCTCCTGTGGTCTGTTCTAGATCTGAATTCCTATTCTTGGTCTTTGGCTCCTTCTGTAGCTTTTATGGCCTTTGTAATCCACTTGACCAGTCCCTGAAGAGTCTCAGATAGTTCTCCCTTTTATAGCCCCTTGTTTCAGACCAAAAACCTCTCTTGGACTCTGGGTCTTCACAGCTTAAACTATCCTGCTTTTCTCCTTCTATAATATATTAAACCTTTAAACTTACTTTAGCCATTGAAAGCCCTGAATTTTCTGCTTCTGCTCCTCATTTTTTAGGCTTTAACTCTTAAGTAAAGCCCTTAAAACACTGATCAAATAAACTCCAGCTTGCAGCCAATCACACGCCTCAATTCAACGGTTTTGTCAAAAAGGTTTCCCCAGATGACTTGTTCTTGACCCTGGTTCAAACCTGAGGCTGTCTTGCTCCAGGTAAACAATTTCTCTGCGTTTCAAAGGTTTTGCTGTAATTCCTGTCACATTTCCCTGGCAAATTTTGAGCGCTTCCACATATGTTTTACTTAGGCAAATTTTGACCCCTTGATTTTTCAAGGTTTCTCTGTGTTTCTTTCAACATTCGCAACTTTGAACCTGCTTGCTGCTTGTTCTTTTGCCTCTCCTAGTTGTTCTTGGCAAAATTTTCTCTTTTGCCCTTACAGTTTCTCCGTTCTTTTTCCAGCTTCTTTCTGTCTCATTTCCTCTTCAATTCTTCTTTCTAAAATAATATATAGTTCTAACTAACGGTATGTTATTTTTCCTCCTCTTTATTTTTAATTATATGATATTAAATCCTTCTTTAATCATAATCAGGCAGTATTTAATTATTATTTAACTGCTTCTTTTTATCTATTTTCCTCTCATAAGACACCAAAATCAGCTCTTCCAGCCTCTGCATCCAGTCTGGCTAGTTCATCCTCTCAGCTCTTCAGTCCTTCACCAAAAACTTCTGGTCCTTTGGCCATCCTGCTTTATGAGCAGCTAATCCTGTATCATAATCTTCTTGTTCTTCAACTTCTCTTTATCCAGTTCCTCAACAAATGCTCACTAGGAACCTCCTTTGTTCCTTCTACACACCAAGCCATACTGGTTCCTACAATTCAATATGAATTAACAGTCCATCAACTAGCCTTCACTGTGACTAAACAGTCCCTCCTGCTAGTCTTCTCTGTTAATTCTGTGAACCACCTTGGTTCTTTATCAGTCCCCATTACCAGAACTTATAGACCCAGGCATGAGTCTACATTGAACTGGCGTTTGACTGGGCCCTTGCAATTGGCAATCCACTTAGGCCATTCAACCATAGATCAATGTCTATGTGTTGTCTTTACTCACCCAGGTGATTAAATCTGGGGTTTCAGTTTCAGAGTAATCAGCTCCACTTCCCAGAGGCCTGATCACACCAAGTTCTGTAGCTTGCTTCCCCTAGAAAGCCGCCTTGGTAACACCTCTGAGCAAATCTATGCCCTCCAATGCTCACTTTGGATTCCCTCAAAGCTCCCATAGGGGCATAAACGGGGACACCCTACCAGTCTGTTAGGTAGGGTGCTTGCTCACAGACTTCCTGTAAGTGTATTAGGGTACATAGAGCTCTCAAAGCTCTTCCCCTCCCTGGCAGCCTGTGTTACCCGCCAGGGGTCCAAAACCTACTCCCCCCAGACAGACAAAGTTCCATGCTTGCTATTTCAGTCTTCACCCTTCTGCAGCCACAGTTTCCTGTGGGGTGAAGCACTATAGCCCCAAGCAGCCAATTATTTCTTCTGGGTGGAGGCAACATCTGCCCCTGGTAGTCCTATGTTACCTACCAAGCAGGCCTTACTTACCCTAGTAGACCATGTTACCTACTAGGCTCACCCTACTTATCCCTAGTAGCCCTATGTTACCTACTAGTTTACAGCGTCACCAGCTAATCACACATTGTCACTTGTCAGCATATTGTCTTTATTTGAAGCCAAATCAACCCTTGCCTGCAAAACAGCACACATGTGGATCACCACATGCCCTCCTCAATTTAAATGATACCCAACTTGCCACTGTTGGTGGTGCCTCAAAATTATAGAGATATCTCACTTATCAGAGATATGCTCTGAGAACTGAAGGAGTCAGTGCTTCATCAATTGATCAATTGATCCTGAATAAGGAACAAAAACTATCTTGTCATGAGGAGAGATTCCTTCTCCACAACAATGGTCAACATGCCCCTGAGCGCATCATTTGCTTTGCCACAAGCCAGGATCTGCTCAACCTGTTAAAATGCAAGACCTGGCTTACAGATGGAACTTTCTCCACCTGCCCAAAGCTATTTAGCCAGCTTTGGAACATCCATGGGCAGGTTGGAAATCTAATTTTCCCCTGGTCCTCTTTTTTCTCCCAAATAAAAAGCAGAAAACTTATGTCTGTGCACTTACAATTCTTAAGTCCAAGTTGGATGAAATCCTCCCAACTATTGAAGAGGAGCCAAAGAAAATCAGAGGGCACAAGAAGAAGGCCCAGTCCCAGGAAGAGGAAGCCACCCCAACCAAAAAGCAGTCAGAAAGCCTTCCCTACCATGAATATCTGGTAGTGGATTTTGAACAGGCTCAGGCAAATGCTTTCATTAGAGTCTTCAAGAGCTCCCCACAGGGATGCTACTTTCACTTCTGGTAGGCACTCTGCCGCTGCATCCAAAAGTGCTCTGATCTTCATGAGCTTGTCAACTCTGAAGGCACTAAAGAAGCCAAGGACGTTTTCAATTGATTTGCTGCCCTTGCCCTTGTGAGAAAGGAGGAGACCAATGCCTTTTACAATGCCCTCCTCCGTCATCCCTATATTCTTGCCAACCAGGCAGCCTTTTCTCTGTTCATAGATGTCAGGGACCCACTTGAGGGGGAACAAGCCCCTAATTTGGTGGGCCAAGGCCCCTATGTTAAGTCCTGCAATGACCAAACCAATGGGCACCGTGACCATGGCAAGTGTTGTAAATTGCGCCATTAATGCCACTTCAATATGGCCTTCTAATATTGATATGTGCAAAGATTTAGTTGGTTTTGCTTTCAATTTTGGAGATTCCTTGCCTTCTTCAAATGGGTCTGGTTCAATATCCACCCATTCTGGAATATCATACCTGCCCTTGACTGATCCTGGTATGACCTCATCTCAACGTGACCTCCTCTACCACTCTGTCTACCTAATGAGTGATCATTGATCCTTGTCTACCATTTAAGTAGAATCATTTCTCCTAATAAAGACAAGTTTATCCACATTTGCATTGGCTTTAATATTCTTCAAGATTTTTCCCTTCCTTTTTTCCAAAAGGAATTTCACACCTTTTATTCCAGGAAATTAAGGTATGTGCCCTTAATTTTTCCCTGAAGGCTAGCTTTGAACCTCAAATCTTAATTTATAAAGATTTCCTGCCGTGTCCTCCTGGATGTTGTCCCCAGTAGCCAAACACAAAAAAATGGTGCTCACTACAGGGGCTGCAAGCCCCTTGGTTACCCTGTTCCCACACACATTCTCTGGTCCTTCTCCCTTTGTTTCTTAAGTACCCAAACAACCTAAAGTTTCTAGTCCTTTCCTAGAAAAAGACATCACTGATGCCCCCTCAACTCCCATGGTACTGGTGCTGTCCCCTGGGCCTGTGTGGGCCCCCTTCCAGCTTTCTCTCTCAACTACAAGCAAGCTTGTGCTGCCGCCTGCTCACTACTCCACTCTGGCACTGTGGTGATGCATACTATCCCTGGTCTCTGTCCCGGGTATGCTTCCAAAGGCCTGTATTCCTTCCTCTTGGACTTTGGTCTCCCCTGCGCTGATGGAGTCCATGGATACAATTGGCGTGTTAGTCAACCAGTTCATCCAACCCGCCCTGGTTCACTATAAACTTGCATTAGGATCCCAGAACCAACTTGTAAATGCTGTAACCACCGCTGTCTCAAACAACCATGCTCAGAATATGGAAAATCAAGAATGATCCCATAGTCTCTTTGTGTGTATTTCTAATAACCAGCGCAACTTGCTGGCCTCTCAGAAGTACTTGACCTCTTTACTGAATTCTCTTTGCTCTTTTCTCCCTGGATACATCAATAATTGACTATTTAAATTGGATGAGCATCAAGCAACGTGGCGTGGGCAAATTGAGGCCTCTCTGCTAAAGCATTGCCAGGACTTTGAGACTCTGGTTAGTGAACTTAAACAATTTTGCAAACATATTAATTATCAACTCAAATTGGTTGGAACTCATGTTGATACTAGGGGCTGCCATCTGCAGCATCAATATGGTCTGGATAAGGCTGCACTAGTCAACACTCTATATAAAGTTCAAAGTTATGTGGATGTTAGAGTAGCATCTATCAAGGTGACTCCTCCCACTCCTCCTGTTGAGGTCCCATCTGACTTTGAAGCCAAGGTATGGGAAGCAATAACCAAGCTCAAGGCTACCACTTGGCATCAATCTTCTGTTCAGAACCCACCTACAGTCAAACCTATGCCTGATCCTTGCATTGCTTTTCTCACTGATCAAGTAGCTACTTTGTGAGGAGAAATTGAGTATTTAAGACAACGCCTCTCTAATCCTGAGGACTTTTCTCTGAGTCTGAAGGTGAAGAGGAAACTAAAGTTGCTAATACTCCCGCTCAGGGCAATCATGGTTGTTGCCCTGGTATGGAAGGCCAACCCTGGGTCAACTGTGCCCTTGAGCTGGATCAGCTTGCAGAAGTAACAAATGATGTTGCTGATAGGCAGGCCGCATTGAAGAGAGAAGTGCAAAACCTCTCCCACTTTACCGAGACACTGAATGGACAGGTTGTTCCCTTGGCTACCCAGACCACTTCCCTGACCACTCGCCTCAACGGGATTGCTGGCACCTTATTAGTGCAACAAATTAAGATTGACAAATTTGGAGTTGCTGCTGCCATCACTAGAGATATTAGTGGACATAACAGCTCTACCTTGGATACCCTAGAGGAAAGCCTTCAACTCCTCTGAGCTAGACAACCTGCTTCTGAATCCAAGTTTGAGGGCAATACCCACATTAACGTCCTCAACCCAGGTGACAACAGCCAATCTACCTCCTCATCCATTGACCCCAATTACAAGCCTTTGTTCAAGCAGATATTTGACCCTAAAACCTCTACCATTGCTGCCTTTCTGATAATTTACAAGACTGCAATATGTAGGGCCACTGATGAACTTAAGAAGGAGCATATTTTTACCTGCCTACATCCCATGTGCCAAGAGGTTGTGGTCCCCAAACTCCCTTCTATTGTCACTTGGGATGACATGAAGCAACTCCTAATTGAAGAGTTTAGAGGAGATCTCAGCTTGGAAGTCAAGAAGGATGTGTTTATGAATATCACATTTAAGCCTAAAGAAACCTTGGCTGAGTTTTCCAATTGTTTCTACATTGAAGGACAAAAGTTGATCACCAGTTGTCAATTAACTCCCCAGGAAGCGTACACAGCATGTTCAAACGCTTTGAAGGTGAACCAACTCCTATGTCTGCACTTCAAGGCCCACAAAGCGTCCCCTACTTCAATGAAGAGTATCAAGACCCTCTTACAGGATATTCACTTGACCCATGGGGGCACTGTAGTGCGCAAAAATAAGGCCAACAATACAGGAACCACCTCCTTCACTCCGCGCATTATTACCCTATGATCAAGTGGACTGTCTAAGAGACAAGGATGCCATAACTATGGTCAAGTAGGACACTACTAATGTACCTGCACCAACCCTTGGGTAGAGAGTTGCAATCCAAAGGAACAGGCGGGAAAAGAGAGGTCAGCTTAGAGGCAGAGAGGCTCTCTGCTGACCAATCTCCCCTGTTTTCCTCCTGATCCCTCTTCTGACAAGGAATAGTCCCCCTCGGCTGGTCTGACTATCCTTCACTTGTTTTATAACCTCTCTAGTGATTCTGAGCCTGAAGACTCTGACTGTGATGAGTCTGATGGTTATGGCCACTTGGTGTTGGCAGTCTCAGAGACAGTCTCTGTCCCTTACAAGCTATATTCAGGAAAAACCACAACTACAACTTGCCCATCTGCAACTGAAGCTAAGGCCATAGTGGCTCAATCTTACTTGGCTCAGGCTCATTGTCCCCCTGTCTTGGTAGATTTCTCTGAAGAGGCTGCTGAACTAGCAGAAGCTCTCTTTCAGAATGTGACTACATTTCTCCCCTTGCAGATTGTGTATAAGAAAATTCCCGCCTTAAAATGCATGCTGGCCAAATGGGAGGAATAATTAGAAGCTGCCCAGGATGTGCTGGCTGTCTTACCCCCCTATGGAAAAGATACTACTCGTGTGGAAGTATCAATCCAAAAGGTTAAGATCAAGCTATCTTGGACACAGGCTCTCCAGTCAATGTGGTATTGTCTAAGTTGATGAAAAAACTTAAGCTGGCTCCTGACCTCAACTACACTCAGTTGTATGACACAGCCGGCATGGCACAAACTTGAGCCATTGGTGCCTACTCTTCTCTACCCATGAGGTTTGTGAAACTCCTCATTTCTTCCCCTGCTGTTGTCCTCAAAAACAAAAGTTACGGTCTCCTGGTTGGTACACAGTTCCTTCAAGAGTACAACAGGATTGTGAACCTTAGAGATGGGTACTTATCACTCCTAGGGTATGAGATCCCTTTAATCTTTGAAGAACCCCTGTGTCTCCCAGGAAAACGTCTTAAGACTTGCGTGCTTGAGTACCCCACTGGTATCTTCTCACTCAAGTACAGGACTCATTCCTCCAATATGTGTTCCCCTCCTCCTTCCTGTCCTGCAGAGGAAGGTGTGCCTCTTCTGGCTCCCTCAGCTATTACCATCCCTCCAGTCTCCCAAGTGATTATAGACTCCCAGATATCCTACAAGCTTCCTGAAAAATCCTTTCTGGAGCTATATTCACCCAATTCCCTAAGCTGTAAAGAGCCTTGGTTATGCCCTGGGATTTTGTATCAAACTCATAAGGAGCCTGTGCAGCTGTTGTTGGCTAACCTGACCAACCTGCCTATGCAGGTGATCAAGGGCCAGGCTGTTGGGTATGGTTGCATATTAGGTGCAGAGCAAGTGGTGTCCCTCTACCCTTTTGGAACGTTTAGTGATTTCAACTTGCCTGAAGGAGACCCTCAGGGTTTCTCCCTTTTCACTGCTGCTGATTTCCAACAACTGTCACCCATTCAACAGAAAGATGTTCTGGAACTGCTAGATCAGTTTAAGGATATCTTTGCCTTGGGACCCACCAACTATGGACTAGCAAAGGGGGTTATCCACCTGATCAATCCGGGTGATGCCCCACCCTTTTGTGTCAAACCTTACTGCTGCAGCAGGGTAGAGGATGCTTGGGTCTCTAAGGAACTTAAGCAGCTTTTAGACACTGAACTACTAGCTCTCTCTCAGAGCCCTTGGGCCTCCCCATTGTTGATCCTCAAAAAGAAGGATGGAGGCCACTGCATTGTGATGGATTACGCGGCCTGAAATTGCTCACCAAAAAGGACTCTTACCCTCTGCCTAGAATTGATGATGCGCTTAGAAGATTAGGGGGTCAAAGTTTTTCTCTGCTATGGGTCTTGCCTCAGGATACTGGCAGGTTGAATTATCTCCTAAAGATAGAGAAAAGGCTGTTCTTATCACCTCAGAAGGCCTTTTTAAACCCACTTGTATGCCCCAAGGACTATGCAATGCCCCTGCTACATTTCAAAGGGCTATGGACTCCATCCTTCAAGATTTGAAGCTCTCCTGTGTCCTTGTATACCTTGATGATATTAATGTGTTCATTTCCACTTTTACCAACCATTTGGACCACCTCAAAGCTGTCTTCCTTAAAATTTGAGAGGCAGGCCTGAAACTCAAACCCTCTAAATGCTCCTTTTTCAAGGAACAGCTTGAATTCTTGGGCCACAAGGTCACCTAAACTGGGATACGCCCTATGAATAATAAGGTGGAAGCCATTGAAAAAATGCTGCCCCCCACAAGCCTACAAGAGGTCCAAGTGTTCCTTGGTATGATGGGGTACTATTGACAATTCATCCCTGACTTTGCTGAATTAAACAAACCTCTTGTCCAACTCCTTCACAATGTACCCTTTGAGTGGACTGACAGCCAACAACAGTCTTTTGAAGCGCTGAAAGCCAAGCTCAAAGAGGCTCCTATCCTAGTCTACCCTGATTATGATAATGAGTTTATCTTGTACAGTGACTCAAGTGGAGTGGCTGTGGGTGCCATTTTAGCCCAACTCAATGATGAAGGCATAGACCAACCTGTGGCCTACTCTTTGCAAGTCCTCAACAAACATGAGAAGAATTATAGTGTCATGGAAAAGGAATGCCTAGCTGTTTTGCATGCAATGAAAAAGTTCAGACACTACATCTACAGGACTCACTTTACAGTAGTCACCAACCACTCCTCCCTAAAGTGGCTGCAGCAATTAAAGGAGCCCAAAGGTCAACTAGCCTGTTGGGCTTTACGCCTGCAAGGATATGATTTCACTCTAGTACATTGCCCTGGGGCGCAACATCAAAATGCTGATGGTTTGTAAAGAATGCCCATACTAGCCATCCATCCCACTGACGCTGATCACCAATACAAATTGATAGGGTACCCTGACTCCTGGGCCACTGAACAAGAAGAAATTTGTCTGGTCCTACAAGTTATATCCAAGGACACTGTGATTCAAGATAGACAACTCTTCAAGAAAGTCAACAACGCTTTTCTGCCCTACATCTGACCTAGCATGAGGGTTGCCATCATTCTCCAAGCCCACATTGACACGGGACACAGTGTCAGGCACCCACCTGCTAGGGAGTAAACTCCCTAGGTGGTAAATGATTGCCAAAGGATTCAATCCTGTCATCAGGGATCCCACAGGTAAAGAGACCAAACCCAGATGGAATAATTCTCCAAGAAGCCGGTACCTACCTAGCATGGGATAAAATGCCCCAAGAAGAAGTACGCTCCTAGATAGTACAATAAAAAGGCCAAAACCAATGAACGGAACACTTGAGGCTTGTTAACCTGAGTGGTGGAACCATAAACTTTGGTTTCTTCCCGGACAGGTAGATTGTTGGAGAGAGGAGTTGCGGTATACCAGACGCCCAGAATCACACAACGCCAGGAGCTGTCAAGAAATTGAGAATCTGGTGTTGTACCCAAATCAGCGCACAAACCTATAGAAACGCTGGCAAACACTGTCATAGTCAGAACCATCCAAAGTAACCATTTATACCCAAGCCACTCCCTAAGAGGAGCCTTGGGTAATTTCATGGTTTTGGAAATTTAAAGGTTTTAAGTCAAATAAAATATTAGCATAACAATCACTTGGGTGAATGTAACTTTATTGATTGAACAAATACTTAAATGGGGCTTACCAGCTTTTTATAGCATGGTAGCAAAAATAATATGGGAAAAGGAGTTTGGGAAAGTTGGAGATCAATTGGAGATAAAATGGAGATTGGATGGATATTTGGCAGTTAGAACCTTCAAAACTGGGGATTGGATCTTAATTCCTTATGGTTTTCTCAATTCTTCAATAATAAGGTACTATAATTCCTTAGCTTGACTCTTCATTCCTTGGCATGGCTTTGGCTGGTATGGGCTTCCCCACATAAACTGGAGCACCAGGAGGTGAATCTAATAGCACAACGGAAGGAGAGGCCACCAAAGAACCCAAAACCAGACACAGAGTGTTACCCAATTTCAAACTGCTGCCAACGTCACTGGACGTAGATTCTAAACAATTTGCATCATTGTTGCTAACTGATGATTGGCTAGAGACAGATTTAATAGGTAACAATAGGTTTAAACTAAAATTTTTGTTTGATTTAGATAAATTTATGTCCACCAAGCCAAAAACTGGCCCAGGTTCAAATTTTGTTGCTGGAAACAGTGACTCGGGAGCCAATTCTGGCTTTAAATCAAGAGGTAACAAAGAGCAGATATTACATACTAATTCATTCCTTTTAGCAGACTCCAAAGCAATTAAAGGAGAAAACAAATCTGCCTTTTTAACCAAAGGTGAATTGTTGTCAAGAATGTTCAAAGAAGCATTCATGACACACAGAGGCATAGCAAAAACCTATGACTGGCTGTGTAAGAACTTCTACTGGGAGAACATGCACCTCCTAATTCTTGATGTCCTTGCCTCCTGTCATTCTTGTCAGCTCCAACGCCCCTGACCTTCACAACATCAGTTCAAGCTCATCCCCCCTAAGCATGCCTTTTGCACTGTGAGTATTGATGCTATTGGTCCTCTCCCGTGTTCAAGGTCTGGGTGTCAATTCATCTTGGTAGCTGTCAACCACTTTAGCAAATGGGTTGAAGCCAGAGCAACCAAAAATATAACTGTCAAGACCACGGCTAATTTCTTGTTGCAAAACATCTTCTACTGTCATGGTTGCCCTCAAGTCCTGCTTTCTGACAATGGGACCAACTTTAATGCTTGCCTCATAACGTCCATTGAAGAAACTATGGGTACACATCAATCCTTCTCTGCATCATATAACCCATCCACCAATGGGACTGTGGAACAATCAAACTCCACCCTTGTGTCCATCATGCGGAAGTTTACCCTCTCTGATGCTGCTAACTGGGATATGTTCCTCCCTGCTGCCCTCTTTGTGTATCAACTCAGTAGACACCAAGTGACTGGCCAGTCTCCCTTTACCATGCTGTATGGTTGTGAAGCCACAACTCCCTCCATCTTTTGACCTCTGTTGATGGAAGTTGACGCCTCTACTAATCCTGAAGCTCATGTCAAAGACTTGACTAACCGTATCATTGACATCCAAGCTACCGCCTACTCTACTGCTTACAAGATCAAAGCCCTGGAACTCTCGCCCTCTAACGCTTCCAGAGCCCCCCTCCCTGAGTACCAAGTGGGTGACCTAGTCCTCTATCATCAAAATTGTACTGGGGTGTGTGCGCATAAGCTAGATTCCCTCTGGGTTGGACCTTGTGAAGTCACCTACAATAAGGGTATCAAGTATACTGTAAAGCTATTGTCCTCCGGCCGTCCTTTTTCCTGGGTGCACTCTAAATTCCTCAGCAAATATCAACTCCCTGTGTTCAATCTTGAGGGGGGAGATGTCGTAAATTGCGCCATTAATACCATTTTGATATGGCCTTCAAATATTGATGTGTGAAGATTTAGTTGGTTTTGCTTTTGATTTTGGAGACTCTTTGCCCTCTGCAAATGGGTCTGGTTCAATATCCACCCATTCCAGATTATTGTACCTGTCCATGACTGATCCTGGTATGACTTCATCCCAACGTGACCCCTTCTGCCACTCTGTCTACCTAATGAGTGATCATCAACCCTTGTCTACTATTTAAGCAGAATCATTTCTCCTAATAAAGACAAGTTTATCCACATTTGCGTTGGCTTTAATATTCTTCAATATTTTTCCTTTCCTTTTTGCCAAAAGGAATTTCACATCTTGTATTCCAGGAAATTAAGGTATGTGCCCTTAATTTTTCCCTGAAGGCTAACCCAAGGCTAGCTTTGAACCTCAAATCTTTTGTTATAAAGATTTCCCACTGTGTCCTCCTGGATGTTGTCCCCAGGAGCCAAACACAACAGCAATGTAGCCCAAGTGGCCCAAAAAAGCAAATCTACCCATCATGGAGCTGAACCAACCCAATAGGTAATACCCTACCAAGTATGTCAACATGTAGAAAGATTTGTTGGGTCTAACCAGTGAGAGGTCTACTGGAGGAAGAGTGGTGTTGCAACCATAATGGAACTTTCTTCCCCAGTGACCAAAGGGATACTTGAACCACCCATTGGCCAGAGACTCCTTCTGGTGGGCATCATTGGGGGAGGAGTTGTGCCAGTCAGTGGTGGGAGTAGGGTTTTCAAGACCTAATACAACTGTAAGCAGGAGGACTAGAAATCAGTACAGGAATAAAATTCCTTTCATAGTTTCAAATGAGAAGTCAGAAGATAAGTGTGAGCAGGAATAGAGTAGAATAAAGTCTTTATTGTTGGAACAAGTATAAAAGATATAAAATTAGCACTTATACCCAAAGTGAGGTGGAGGAATTTTTAAGAGAGTCTTATTATGTTAGGGGATCTAAAATGTGCTTCATAGTTATCATCATAATCATAGCTACCTGTCCTAACTGAGCCTCAATTTGAGACTTAATGAATGGGATAAGTAATTTGTACAAGGAGCACCCAGAAACAGCCACAAGGTTATCATCAATTAAGTGGTTCATCAGTTGAATAAGAGGACATATCAAGTTTGGCGCATGAATTTGAAGTATTGGGAGCAGGTCTGAGAGCAGCAACAAGGCTAGAGGAAGCCAATCATCTTTTGAGCAATAAGTGACGTGTATAATTGGCTTATTAACCTTCCAGAGGCAAACCCAAAGTCAGAAACCATTGTCAAATGAATTAAATCACTATAAATAGGTAATTCAACTTGAACTATAGTCTTTAAACTAACTGTTGAATTAACTTTAGGGTTTCAGGTTCAATCCCTATCCTGGTCAATGTTTGAACCAGTCAATGATTCCACCCATAATTTTTTGTCTTCAGTGTGGTTTAAAGAGGATAAAAGTTGGTCCCTCATTAATATAAGATAAGTAGTTGTAGTCAGGGAAGAATTCTCTGACAATAGAGTATTTTGAAACCCAATGGGTCAGAGTATTTCAAGGAGCACACCACATCAGAAAAGGCGGTGACCAAATCACCTGGAACTGCTTTAAGCAGGTAAAAGATGGCCTGATCAAGACCACTTCTTCCCTTGAAGGGTGGCATAGTCAATTTGCAACAAGAGTCCAAGTTCATAAGCCCAAATTCAACAAGCTAATGGTGCATCTCAAAACTCAGCAGACCATCTCTGCCTGGCTCTTTAAGACTGGCATGAAGTCCAAGGGAGACCCCCAAGTAGACAAAAGCGGTGAAAAAGTATACAGAAATCAGTAAGGTGGTCCTTGCCTACTATCCCAAGGATAGCAAGCTTGAGCATCTTCAGGCCATCTCAGTTGCTCTTTTCACTATAGTTTGAGCCCTTTTCCAATAAACACTATTTTATATTATCTCTTCTCTCTTTTAATTTTATAATTTTCTGACTTTTTTAGTATTTGGTACAATTTTATGCTTATTTTAAAGTATAGTTTATAGTTATAGTAGATGAAGATAGTTGTTTTGGGTATATTTTAACTTTTGGGCTTTACGCAACTATGTTGCTACTAATTGACCCCATTTTTTTATTGCAGATTTGGAATCCTGAGGTCTTTTTAAGCCTAGAAAAGATTTTTGAATTTTATTTTTAGAATTATTTGGGTTTTTTGGAGTTTAAAAAATCTAAACATTTAAAACTTGTTTTTCTTAGTCGCAATGCCGTAAATTGAAATGGCGTTTTTACTATAAAATCGAGATAGATTTTTTCGAAGTGTCGTTTTCAAAATGGCATGTCCTACCATAGATCTGAACCAGATTTAATTCTATTAGATGTGGTAAGGCTATAATCCCAAAAAAGTGCTGGCCACAACTTTTCTGGAATTGTTTCCAGATCTGAGATGAAAAGCTGCTTTTTTATAAAACAGCCATTGCTTCAGATCCGCTGCAACCTAGGGCTTTGTCGGCCCCAAAAAGGGATGATTACAGCATTTGCCGTAATTGCCCCGTTCGCCCTTCCCTGTCTACTTCTTTCGGATTCCCCTACGGTGGGGGAATCCAAAATTTATATAAAAAAGAAGGTATCAGAAGCTTTTTGCTTTCTGGAATCTATTGGATTCTTTATAAATAATTAAAATAAAAAATAATATTTTTAATAAATAAATTTTTTGAATTCATGATTTTAATTTTTAAATAAGATAAAAAAGTAATTTTTTATTTCAAAAAAGTCCAGAAATATCATTTCGGGATATTATCTTTTATGAAATGATTTTGAGAGAATCTTCTCAAAGAAGATTCTCTCAAAACCGCTTCCGGAATTTGGATGGGTGGCTGCTTTTCTAAAAAGGAGCCACCCATCCGAAGTCCGACACAGCCCTACCCTAGCTTCAACTTTAGATAGGGGTTATCAGAATCTTTCTTGGCTGGCTTATCCTATTCTGGGCCGGATTTCTTTTGTGGTAAAACTGCATAAACATTAACTTGTTGTAAACCTAATATGTGAATAATGTTATTACAAAATAATAATTTATAATGTTTTTATTTTGAATTCAGATACTTTTTTAGATTAAGTCTTCGCATTAAAAAACAGCTTTTGCAAGACTACTAACTCGTAAATATCAAAGGGCTTTATTAAATCCCTTCTAAAACTTTCCTATATTTACTATTCCTAGAATCAGGTTTTATATGCTTTAACCTACTCGCCCATTAAATTATTCTAAGTTGACTTCGTTAATGCTTCGTCGGATAACTCAGCTGCAAAAAGCTCTATAAAGTTAACTTTATAAACACTCTGAAATATTTATTAGTTTCAGATTTTTGTATGTCCTAACGAGCATTGAGAAACTATAAAAAGGCTGAAAGTAAAATTCTCTTTTGAATCTTTATCGTGAATTAATGCCGATATTTTTAAAATTACTTTTACCTGGCAAGCTAGGTCAATACTTGTGATAGTTCGAGCATGTAACTACCACAATAATGCTCGTTGCCTTACAATAAACTTTAAACGACATAATCAAACCACTATTACGTGATACTTTTACACACTGATCTATTCGTAAGGAAAGCTAAAGTCAAAAGTTGATTCGAAGTACTTCTGAATTCACTAAAAGCACTAGAATTTGCTGATTTAAACTAAAGTATTTAGCAACCAATCCTCACCCACATAGGGAAAATGCCCCTTGTGGAACAACTATGTGGAAAGCTTTTTAAAGTCAATTTAAAAAATACACAGAATAGCCTAAGAAAGATTATAAACCATACACCCTATCCGGAATGGAAAATAGGTGTGCAATTCATCGATTTAGATCACATCAAGGAGTTGAACTCTACCTATAGAAATGTACATCGTCCCACAGATATTCTCTCCTTTCCTTTTCACGAGGTACCTTAAAATTGCCATAATGTTATATCATGCTTTCTATCACATAACAATTAGTTAAATAAATGTTGTTAGCCTTGTAGTCCTGGAATCCTTCCCAACTTGCGAGAGATTTCCTCGGATGGACGTATAGTTGAAGAGATGAAAAACTTTGGGGATCTTTATCTATGCCTCCCATATATTCAAAACATGTGCCAGCAATATAACTTTTCCATAGAAGAGAGGTTGCCTACACTATTGGTACATGGTGTATGCCATTTGATGGGATATGACCATGAAACTGATGCTGATTACCAAGTGGTAAGGTCACTGTTTTTGTAGCTGCTTATTTCATACTTAGATGTCAAGGGTTGAAGACAAGCTTTTACTTTCATATTGGAGTTGGAGAAATGAATTGGCTAAATCCCAAAATATGATTCATCTCGAGCCTATAGATTCTTCAGCTTGATGATACATTAATTATTAAAGGGCTTGTAAGTCTTTATGTAAAATGAGCTTGCTCCTCACTGATTCTCGCCAGCTGAACACAATAAGATAGCCTATATCTTATAACCTGTTGAAAATGAGCTATGTTGTAATATCAGTGTCTAAAAGACAATAGAACCAGACATACTGCAAGTGTTAGACAAGCATCATAACTTTAACAAAGGGCTTCGTCATATTAGATCATTCAATTCGCATCCTATAGGTACCATTTAAGGAAATATCATGCCTACAATAATGCATTTAAGTAAAGTATCTGACCAAGGTTAACCTAACAGGTAAAGGATACAACCGGCTAAGAAGCCAGGGCTCTGGGAACTGATAGCCTTAAAAATTACTTATGTTTGGCTAATAAATTTTGTAACAGTTCAATAGCATTCCCATCTTTTTTTGTTACTTTATTAAATTTTTAGCTATCAGGTGACCAGTAGGTGTTACGAGATAAATTATAATTAAATTGATTAGGACCCAAATTGCAACAAGCTAACTCTCAACCTAAGTGGTGGATATCAATGCAATAGAAAATGCTTCTAGACTCTAAAGTATAATAAACTTAATATCAACTTAGTAAGAAATAGACCAAGTTGTTAAATTTTAAACTTTGACCTACAAATGTCCATGGTCAGTAATTATAATTTATAAATAGCTTAGCTTGGGACTCTTGATATTTTGATTATGCTTTAATACTGTAGAATTAGAGCCTGTTTGATGAAATGTGGGATCGTGAAATCCAACATTCATGAGTTGCAATTGGAAATGAAAGAAGTTCAGCCGAGTCAAAATAAAATATTTAATAAAATATTTAATAAAATCAGTCATTTAATTTGTCGTCTTTCAATTTATTTAAGATTCTAAATTCTGAGCACACATAATTCAACTATTGTCATACAAAACTTGCCAAGCAAATGAGGGATGCATAAATCAGAAATGCAGGATCCCAGTTTGCAATTTATATTTTGATTCTATCAGTTTGAAGACCACCTGAAATAGCAAGTGAATCAGAAAATGCAGGATTTTCAAGTCCAACGACAAAATTTAAAATAAGAAATTAGACACATTTGCAATAAATACAAGTTAAAGTATTTTAAAGGAAGTTAGCAGGCCAAATTTGGATCCATGTTGATTATTTTGAAAATCACTGGAGTCCTTAAAAGACTACTGATTTCATTTTAGGACAACTAAAATTAGATTCATATCATTCACCAAATTAATCATACTTATCAATAAAATTGACTAAGATATATATAACTCTTTTTGAGTTTGTTTTTATTAAAATTACATTATGTCTTTATCTATTAACAACCAAACAAGTGTGCTGTTCCCTGGGTTCAGTGAAGTTGTGCAGGAGTATACTGGGTCTGCTACTGTAGTAGCCTCAGTCAATGGCAGCCCCAAATCATCCGACTCTGTCTGTAACACTATTCAGGAGTAGGCTACCCTACTAGATTTCTCATGGCTTTTTCCCTCATTGTACATAGGCATCTCTACTTGGAATTATACTATGGTAATGTCACTCAACAGTAGCTGATCAAGTTGGTTTATTTCTCAGAAAATGAAATCCTGGAGAAATAAGTCAAATAAACCAGCCAGCCCTGAAAGAGGAAAATTCCTGCCATAGCCAATCAACTTGCAGTATTCTGAAGAAAGCTCATTACCCCCAAAATTGGTCAGCAAATGGTTGAAAGATAGAAAACACTTATACCACTTAGGGAAAATGCAGCCATGACTGGATTTACAAAGCTAACTGTTGCTACAAACCTAAAAGCCTATTTCAACTGCAGTGCCTCACCCAAGAAAGCACCAACTGGCTCTTAAAAGTCAGCTGAAGTAGACCAGAAACATACTTTCATGATGGCCATTGCAGAGAAAGATTTAACAATTCCCCTTGTCCAGCTACGCCTTCAACTAGGGCTTTATAGATTTTATCAATAAGAGAACTGTCAACCCTTGAAGCATGGGGTTGTGATTGCAACACAAATCCTATATAACCAAGCTTTTGACAGGAAAGATTAGTGTATGCTGATTTGTATGATTCCCCTATCATCAATTTTGCCAAAGGAAGGGCAATGTAGACACACAATGATATTGTTTTTCTCTCATACACAAATATTTCTGCAGGCATCCAAGTCTTTGGAGAAAAGTATATCTGTCATGCTTTGAGGAAATCTTATTTATTTTAGAATTCTTAACTTCTTTGAAAAGAGAAGCTAAAAATTTAAAGTTAATATTTTAATAGGCTATTTCCTTTAATTCTTTTTCTGCTTTTCAAAAGAAGATCACAACCGTTTTTGGTCTCAATCATAACCGGGTTTAATCTCAATTAACCACTTTCACTCTTAATCAACTTATGCTTTTACAGTTGGAAAAGCTTCATCTTTGAAGGTCAAACTGTTGATGTTGAACTCAAAATGGCAAATGTACCTCCTAAACAACCTTCCACCTTATTTTTCTGTTTGTAGTTGCAAACATATGGTATTTGACTTTTCTATCAACAACTATCAATAAAGCCAACAAGGAAGAGTAGGCATAAGCCGAAATTCTAAGTTTTATTGCCAAAAATACTTTTAAATTTTAAAATCTTATTTTTTTACAGTTAAATTTAGTTTTCAACTTCTCAATTTACAAAAATTGTCACTTACATTTTTAACTTTCCTTTAAAATCTTAAGCTTTAAATTTGTTCTTTCCCTTAAAATTTTGATTTCTCATAAGATAAAACTTAGTTTTCTACTTTTTAATTTGCTAAAATTGTAAATTTATACTTTAAATTTTGAGCTTCAATTTTCCTCAATCTTTTGAAAATTTACTTTTCCAGAGTTACAATTTTTTTAGAATCACTTAAGTCTTCTTAGAAAATTAACACGGCCAGTTTTTCTTAGTAAATTATTATCATGGAATGAAAGGAATTCCATTCCTTTCACAAAAGGAAAAACTCCAGAAACTTTAAATTTGTTCATTAAGCATACAGAAACAAATGTTGAAAGTGCATTCTTAAATGCAAGAACAAAAACATGTTAAAATTTGATTAACAAACACACATTTCAATTACAGAGCAAAAACAAAAGCAAACACGGATTTCAAAATAGTAGTATAAACCCTATTATAAATAAGAATTTCCTGGGCTCTGTAGACTATGCTGACAGCACCAAGAGTAATATATCATTAATAAATGGCTCCAAAAAGCTATTATATTAAATCAAGCCAACCAACAAAAAATTGAATACAGAACTCAATCCAATGAATTGCCAGGGGATCCAAAATGCCAATCAGATGAAGGATTCTAAACAAGCCAAGGAAACAGTTCACATCTAACCCAAGAAACCATCCCAGATCATAGTGAGATACAAAATTGCAGCCCACATGCAAAGGCCAAACTTACTTCTTCCTGCATTGCAGGCTGCAGCTTGCTGCAGTCCTGAAAGCAATACTTCTACATCAACTCTTGAGGGAACCACTGGTAACAACTATATTCCTCACCCATCTTACTTCAGTATTTAGGCTGAGTATTCCCTCCTGATCAAACTGCTTTAACAATATTATTCCTCTGAAACAATCTCAAATAAAGTCTTTATTTTCAAACTCTAACTGATTAGTAGATAAATTGAGTCCATCCCCAACCACATGAAACTCCTCCTTCTTGTGTGAGTTTTCTGTGTGTTGATAGGCTATGGCCAGGCAAGCGTTAATTTTGAGACTCCAGAACCAACTCCCACTAATAAATCTAAAGACTCCATTTAGTATCAATTTGGTCCATGCCACTGTCATGCTCCCTACGTTGAAACTGCTTGCTTCCCCCCAAGAATTCACCTCAAGGCCCATTGGCTGGTCTTGGGATTCACCAGTGTATACTATTTGCTAAACCATTTTATACCCTTCCTGGGAAGATTTTGATTAATAGGTCATCTACTCCATATGTTAATGATAGGAATTCCAGTAGGCTCCACTCTAGTTAAGTTTAACTTGGGAGCTCTTCTCCATTCAATTGAAGAAAAGCTCCCTAATGAGTGGATCCCTAACATGGAGGTAGTAATTCAGCAAACTGCTGAATTACTATCCCATTTCCTTAACTTTAAGAATAACCTATATAGATTTATGACTTTTTACTCACCTGGTGATTTCCCGAATATTGATATACCTATTGTAACTACTAGAAATTTAGTGAACACTTTATCTTACCTTATTATTCTGGGGGTTTTACAGACTTTGTCTCCCCATTTTACCAACTATAAAATTCTGGCAGTTTCTCTAAAGGTATTATTCCAAACCATCCCTACCTTTTTATATCTCCTAAATTTAAATCTAGTAGTACTTTATGATTTTATTTATAATCTTGTTCCATATTGGGCAAGAGCTTACATTATCCAATCTGATGTGTATATGTCAGAGCCCAAGATGCCTGTGACAAGCTATTGGTCCACATTGCTTTAGTACCACAAAAAATAGAAGCCATTTAACAATTACCTCACAGACACAAGCCATCTGTCAGTGACCCTGAATGGCCCAGGATTTGCAAGGCCCATATGCTGCAAACCCCAGAAACTAGCACCTTAAGTAAAATTGTACCACATAACTATCAGGAAATAGTAGATTTTAAAAGCAATCAACCAATCAATCACACAGCTTGTCAGGGAAAAAACCTTGGGCGGCCAGCCCATTGCTTTCTGGGAACAAACAGGTCACAGGGTTTGCAGCCGAGCCCATCACAAGATTGGCGCCAACTTAATAAGGTAGGACATTGATTTTCCCACCCAGAACCCTGGGCCAGTGACTGGGATTATAGTGTCAACCATCCTGGTGAAGGAGATGTGTACTATCCCAAACAACTTGTTTTTGTGGTCCAGGGGAAGTTTGGAAGCATATGTGGGTATTGGCTAAGGGGTGATTGGCAGCTCCATATCCAACTGGTACTGTAAATTCAGAACCTAAAGGTAAAAATGCGGGATTGTCAAATTGTTTTTGTGTGAACTCACCAACTTAATGAAATACTTTTCATCCTTTTATATAAAAAAGAAAGTTGTTATGAGATGAAAATTACTCTATTAAGTTGGTGAGTTCACGCAAAAACACCTTGATAATCCTGCATTTTTACCTTTAGGTTCTGAATTTAAAGTACACAGACAGGGAGTTATATTTATCTCTAAATAGGCAAGACTCAGTTACATGCCAAGGGTATTGTCTATTGTATCTAGTCAATTTTTTGCACCAAAAGATCTTACTCTAATATCTTTTCAAAGGTGAAGTATTTGTATTCATGCTTTAAAGGGTACTCCATAAAGTGGACGGGACCAAATGGGGTTCCTGGTGGACAATAAACTATGGGCAGAGGGGCAAGCAGGCTGGAAGGATTCAAACTGAGTTGGTAAATAGCAAAGATAAAATAGGGCAGTAATTGGGGAAATCAATGTCTCATAACCTTTTATTTAAAATGGCAATACAATCTTAGTGTGGAGTCTATAGGTCTATATAGTACATCACTGCCAAACTTTACATCTACTATGTGGAGCTCATCATAGGATCAGGAAATATGAGGTCAGGTGGCCAAGACACCTGGGGTTTGAAGTGGCAAAATAGCACTGTGGCTGTTGAGTTGTTCATTAGCTGGATCTTCAGGAAGGGTTGCTTGACCCTTCTGTTCTTGAGTCATAGTCATGGGGGAGGCCTTCAGGTCTGTGTTTCCCTCAGGTGGTAAATATTGATTGGTTATCAAGCTAGACTTCAAACTCATCAAGCTAATGATAGGAATTTCTTCCCCTCCATTAGGTAATTTTTCTATTCTTTCATTGGGTGATGTGGTCTCCAAGTTTTCACTGGATCTTCATCCTGGGAAGTATTTGTGGCCTCATCTTGAGAGGACCCACTCCCAAAAAATGCAGGTGGACACCCTCCTGGCTCTTGGGCCTGACAGCCCACAAGTAGTCAGGACCAGGGTTTGAACCCCGCTCTTGGACCCAGGTTTCATAAGGAAGAAAATTGTCAATCATGACACAGCTGGACAATTGAATTGTTGTGGGTTTTAACAGTTGCTGTGGAACCTCTAAAGACAAAAGACAAACATCTATAGCATGGCAGCAACCAATGTGCTGCCCCTCACATGCCCAAGCATGCTGAATTTCAAACTAAATAGTAGTGATACTGAAAATAATCTCACCTGCCAACTGGTGGCACAAGAAACTTATACCCATCTATTAAGTATGAAATATGAGAAAGAGAAGCATTTCTTGTTGTTGATATCATCACAATAAAGCTCTATGCAATATGAGCTCCTTTGGCTTACAGGAAGTTATTTAATTGTTTAAATTTTTATATTTTATTCACCTCTCTACGTAAATCCCAGCATCAATATTCTTTCTCTCACCTGTGGCCACCAGGATTATCTCCAACCCTCTTGGTTATAACAGCTCATATCCTGAAAACAAAATTCTAATACCCCCACCACCTGAACCTCCCTCCTGGCTATTAATCTGCCACATCAGGGTGCCAGCTTCCAATATCAATGATGAAACCCCCCTACTGTCTCCCCTTGCCAGATACCCTTTCTGCACAAGACTTCAGTAAATGGGGGTTTTCTACATCACAGTGTTGGCTTAATCAATCAGGTTGTACCCCACACTAGGAGCTGGCGTCCTTGGGTCACTGCTGTCAACTACCTGATCAGAATTGCCCCTATTGTCTACATGGCTTTTCAGGTCCAGCCTGTCTCTCCTGTAGGAGTCCAGCTAGAAACCATTATGGGCTGTTGCAGTATAAAAAATCTCAATTCTGTAAAGATTTGGGAGGGCTTTAAATATAGTTTCTCTAGTGGGTGATATTATTACTCTAAACTTACTAATTTTTCTGAATACTATGCATACTAGAAAGAGCTCAAGGACATGCTGACAATATGAGAAGCCCAAAAAATGATGCACACTGCTGTGTGAAGTGCTAAGATAAAGCAATGTGAGTAGGCACAAATAAATTGAATTAATGGGTCATGCCTGCTGTACATGCTTACCTAATCATGCTGACATACATATTATAGATGTGTGTTTATTTAAAATTGAAGCTATAAAGTTACTCCCCCCTTAGCTCTGGATAGAACACTTTTCCCTTTTCAAACAAAGAAAACTTCTCAAAAACTGGCAAACCCCTTCAATTATTTGGAGAATTTAGTGCACACTATTGATGAGAGATTTATGTTGGCTTAACCCACTGATCCCCCTGCTTTCATTGCCCCTTCATTGGAAAAAACAATGGTTAATTTAGATTATTTACTGGTTTGGTGTCAACTTTTCTTGAAAATTAATAGAACCAACCAATCAAGAGTTGCCACACCAAATTCTGCTAATTCAAATTTATTTTCTAAAAAAGCCCCCTGAACTTTCTTTAGGAAACATCCAATCAGAATTAGGTCTTTAAATTGTTGAGGAACCTTTTAGTACCCCTATCTTAAGGTTGCAAAAATTCTCCTACAAGCAATTGGATCTTGCCCCCTCATCTCCTGGCCTCCCAAATTTGAATTCTCTCCTTTAAAATTATTAAGGTGGAACTAGGGTTCCTTACTTGCATATTTTAAAATCATATAATCTTTGATTTCATAGAGTTTCCTCTTGTATTACTTTCCTTTCTCAAACATAACAGACCCAATTTTAAAATTTTCTCTTTTAAATTGTTTTCTCTGGCTTCTGTTACCTTCCCTGGCACCCTAGGGAGTTTGTTAGCTTTAAACTTACTAGTTTCACCTGTTCCAATTTTCAACTTGAGTTTAAGCTTAAGCCCTAAGATAAAATTTAATATATAGCTTTTTATTACTGTTTTCAATCTGAATTTGGTTCTAAAACCACTTGTTGACATCTCCTGGGACTTCTATCTCATTCTGGACTTGTTGGTGGCTTCTCACTTCAGATCAAGCTAATACAAACTTGCAGAAGACACCTCTGTTTTCATTAGTTTCTCCTAGTTGTTGCTACTTTTCCAGATTCCTTCCTGGGTCAAATTCTTTCACAAACTCAAATATGTTGCTCCATTGGATCAAATCTGCATTACTGACAATTCCCCCAGCCCTATTCCTTGTACAGATTATCACCCCCAAAACTATGGGGTAGTTTGTTCACTCAGGCTTTTACTTTGAACTCTAATCCTCATCTCATGGTGAGTGGGGTAAAGAATCTTCCCTCTCATTCCCAAAGATTCTTCATCCAAGGTATTCATCTAGTTCATACCCTTACTTCTGAGGATCTTCTCTCTGTGAATTCCTTAATTGTGGTCTCTACCTCCCCAGCTACTGCCTTAAAATCTGCAACTCCTCATACCTCAGTGCTACCACAGGGAGCTGGACCCCATGAGGTCTTCATCACTGGTAGTTGTGCTCCTTGGCTGCTACCTGGAATGCCCCTGAAGTTTTGAGCGCCTTCTTTTCTTGGGTCATCCCACCCTCCTCTCTCTGGTCTCCTTTTCAAGTGGCTCTCCCAGTGTTTTCATGGATAGAATCCCGGTGATTATATCCCACCTCTCTCACAGAAGCAGTACTTGGATGCCAGACTCATATGATATATAACGAATTGTGTACCAGGCTTGAGCTGGGGTTTAAAAATTCACCTTTCATCTGTATCCAAGACTTATTGGATCTTGTCATCTTTTATGTCAGTAAAAGTAAACAAGACAAGAAAAGACCTATGTCTCTCTCTTGTTTCTCAGTTTTTTACATCTAATCTTCTAGTAGCAGAAGATTTTCTGGAAATTATTTTTTTCAACCAATTTTCCATCATTTTGACTAAAAAATGGATGACAGAACCACTTTTCCTTAATCTTTGTTGGTTGTTTTCTTTTGATTAGGTTAGTTTTTCATACAGTTAGCTTAAATTTAAAAATGATTTCTTAGATTTCAAAGGTCTCTTTCTGCAAAATAAATAAATTTATTTAATTTGTTCTATTTTATCATAATAAAACAAAAGTAAATTTAAAAAGAAATATGGAAATTGGTGATCAGTTAAAAACAAACTAATTTTTAATCAAACCAAAAAACTTTCAGCTGTCATCAAATTTCATTAATTTACACTAATAAGAATAAATTATTATTCATTTTTTTAAAAGATATTTGTCAGGATTTGGCATCCCCTAATAATTGACTGAACATTACTCAAGAAAAAATCACAGACTATGGATTGATTAAAACTGTCAGGGATCTAACCTTGGGCAACTGACACATTGTTTTCTGGGAACACATGGGCCACAGGTTTAGCAGGCAGGGCCCACCACAAGACCAGGACTAACTTTATGGTAGGAAATAGACTTTCCCACCTAGGACCTTGGACCAGCAGCTGGGATCATTGTGTCAATCACCCCGGTGATAGTAATATATATAATCCCAAACAGCTTGCCAGTGTGGTTGGTTGGGAGGTCAGGTGAGAAGGTGGGCATTGGCTTGGGGGTCACAGGCGGCTCTATATGGAGTTTGTAGGCAGGCAGTTAAGTAGTTGAACTTGCCTCTAAAAAACTTGGGTGTTGATAGTATCCAAGGGCTTTGATAGTTATATCTAAGTGCATATTGTATGCAGGCCAAGGGATCTAGTTTGTGGATCTTTTCTGGGATATAATCCTTATATTTGGGTTACATAGGGTACTCCATGAAGTAGACAGGACCAAAGGAAACACCTGGAGGACAGGAATCTGCAGGCAGGAGGGCCAGATGATCTTGTAATGATTTGATAGATAGAAAAGACAAAATAAGGTAGTAGCTGTGTAAACCCAAAATAACATAACCTTTATTCAAAAATGGTGATAAGTTTGGAGCGCAGGGTTCTTGGGTCTATATAGTACATCACCTCCAAACTTAACATTTTCCATGTGAGGTTCATCAGGGCATTGGGAAAAGTGAGCCCAGGGGATCTGGGTGCTCAAGTCCAAAAGCACAAAAATGGCACTTGATTTGGGAGTTCTTTCATTAGTCAAAGATCTCTAATTGGTGACTTGATTATCTTGCTCTAGGGTTGTGGTCATGAGGTTGGGCCGCAGGCCTGTGACTTCTTCTGGGGATGCTCTTGATTTACTACTAGTGTAGACTTCAAGCTCATAAAGCTAATGGTAGGAATTTCTGTTTGCCTCCATTAGGTGCCTTGATTGATCCTTCATTTGGTGCAGTGATTTCTTTGGTTTGGCTGGCTTTGCCTTTTGGATAATCACTCTTGGCCTTGGCTTGCAGGGGCTTGACCCCAAGAAAATGCAGGCGGGCTTCCCCTTGGTCCTTAGGGCTGGCGGCTTGCAGGCTAACAGGATCAGGGTTTAAATCCTGCTCTCAGGTCTATGTTTCAATGGGAAAAAATTATCAATCCTGACACCATCCCCTTCTTCTCCCGAAAGCCCCTCCTTCAGACTCTTCTTATCTAAGTAGAGTTGGATGGCTTCCTTGGCATGCACTAGGTTACTCAGGGGTTCCCAGGTGCTTTCCTCTATTGGATATCCTTTTCACTTGACATAGTACTGGGGTTTTTGGTAATAGGTTCTGTTGCTGTGTATGTATTCAACTTCATATTCCTCAGAGCGGCCTGTTTGGATAGGTGGGGGGCTGTCTTGAGTTGTTGGGTGGGAAGCAAATTTCTGTCTTTTTTGAACAGCAGGGAGCAGTGGAACACACCATGAATCTTACAGGAGGGGGTAGGTCCAGTTTGTAGGCAACCTCTACAACTAGTTTGATGATCTTGTGGGGGCCACTTCTCCTGTGAGATAATTTCCTACAAGGCACATGTAGAGGTTCATTGAGGGAATCTGGATATACTTCATCTCCAACTTGCAAGCGTGGAACAGGGATTTGTTTACAGTCAGCAAAGGCTTTTTATGTTTGTACTGCACAGTTCAGGTTGGCTAGGCAAGTAGTTTTTATGTCATGGATCTGTTCTATCTATGAGCGTCCAGTAGTGTTGGCTTATTTCCCACCAATCTTGGGGTCCCAGGTGGGATCAAACCTGTAGTTGGCTTTGCACAGGGACATGCCGTAGAGGCGTGGTCTTTGCTTTTGTAGAAAAACTGGGCCATCTGAAGCATTTTAGCCCAATTTTCTTGGTCTGCGTTGTTGTAGCATCTGAGGTATTGCTCAAGGATTTGGTTCACTCTTTCAGTTTGACCGTCTGTCTGCGGGTGGTGGGAGGTTGGTACACAGTGTTTGATTCCCAAGTCTTTCATCACCTATATACAATAGTTTGAGGTGAATTGGGGTCCTCTGTCTGTGATAATTTCTTCAGATGCTCTGTGCTGAGTGAGGATTTGGTCATGGAAGTGTTGTGCTGTCTCAGCTCCTGTGCAATGAGTGATGGTTGGTACAAAGTAGGCCATCTTGGTGAAACAGTCTACCATGACCAGTATTGCATTAAAGGAGAGAATTGGGGGCAGTTACACAATTTATTTCATGAAAAATATATTCAGGGTCCATTAGGTATATATAGGTGTCTTAGCAGCCCTTCAGTTTTGTTTCTGCAAGTTTTGGTACGTCCACAGGTCTCATATCTCTTCAGGTACATGCTTACTTTTTGGTCCATCTTAGGCCAAGCAAAGTTTCTTCTGATACTCCAGAGATTCTTGAGTCTCCCTGGGTGTCCAGCTATTTTGGAATTGTGATAGTCTCTCAAGATTTTGGTTCTGATGTCTCCTTTGGGCACAAAAATCCTGTTGTGGAGCATTAGTGTTGTTCCTTTCAACAAGTAGCCTTTTTGGTAATGAGCGCTATCCAGGGCTTTGGAGAGGTCAGAGATCATGGTATTGGTGAATTTGCTGAGATTTTGGGCCTTTAACACCTCTGGTTTACTGGCTCTGATTTTCATTAATCCCAGGTGGATGCCCAAGCTCACTGGGTCCAAGAGGAATTGGGTGTTGTGGTTGCAAGTTTCAATGTGGGTAGGCACCAGGTTGGTTCTTCTACTCAAGGTGTCAGGTACCATATTTGCTTTTCCTGGCTTGTAGTATATGATCAAAGTGTAGTCTGAAAATTCCAAGGCCCATCTGGCCTGTCTCTGGCTCAGCTGTCTGAGTTTAAAGAAGTAAATCAAGTTCTTGTGGTCAGTTAGGACATTTACTGGGAATTCAGCACCACATAGGTACTGGCGCCAGTGCTTCAGCGTTTTCATGATTGCAAGCATTTCTTTGCTGTAGATTGGGTAGTTTCCTTTGTCTGGCAGCATCTTCTTTGAGTAATAGGCTACAAGATGTATCATACCATCCCCTATTTCCTGAAGAAGGACCCCACCCACCGCAAAGTTGGAAGTGTCAGTCTCCAGAACAAACAATTTGGCTGAGTCTGGCATTGCAAGGACAGGGGCGGTTGTGAACGCTTTCTTAAGGGTCTCAAAGGAGGAAGTACACTTGTCAGTCCAAGTAAAGGTGACTTTGTCAGAGCATAATCTTGTCAATGGGAATGTGATAAGAGAACATTTTTGGATGAAATCTCTGCAATAGTTGGCTAATCCCAGGAAACTCCTAATGTCTTTCTGGCAGGTGAGCATAAGCCAGCTGGTTACTGCATTCACTTCATCTTGGGCCATAGCAAAGACGCCAGGTTTAACCACATAACCCAACAACTCTACTTCCAATTGGAAGAACTCACATTTCTTGAGTTTGGCGTGGAGGTGAGCTTGTGAGAGTTTATTCAGGATTAAATCCAGGTGGAGCAGGTGCTTTTTGTGGATCTTGCTGTAGATGAGAATGTTGTCAAGGTAGGCTATACAGAACTGGTTGAGGTATTTGCCCAGCACTGTGTCTATCATGCGCTGGAAGGTGCTGGGGGGCGTTGCATAGTCCAAATGGCATCACCAGGTATTCATAGAGTCCATACCTGGTCTTGAACACCGTTTTGTACTTGTTGCCTTCTTTGATTCAGATTTGGTTGAACACATCTCAAAGGTCAATCTTGGAGTACACTCAAGCGCCTTTCAGTATATCACACAAGTTGTAAGTGTTAGGTATGGGGTAGTGATTCTTTACAGTTATCTTGTTCAACTTCTGGTAGTTAACGCACGGGTGCATGCCGTCATCCTTCTTGCCCACAAATAGCATTGGTGACAAACAAGGGCTCTTGGACACACAGATAAAGCCTTTCTTAGACATGTCTTCAATGTATGCCTTGAGTGCCACCTGTTCCTTGTGGTTACAGCTGCAGATAGGGTCATTTCTGGGTTGAGTGTTGGGCAACAGGATGATAGCGTGATTGTAGATGGAGTGGTTGGGGAGTTGGTCCACTGCATTCTCATCTAATACATGATTCCGTTTTGTTAGGGGGCAGGGAGGATCCCTACAATGGGTTCCATTTGTATGGTCATGAGCCCTTGAGTGGGTAATCCTTTTGGGTTGGTGCAAAAGAGTACAGTGTCAAGGTTTTCTTTGTCTCCCAGGCTGACAGTCTGTTCTTGGTAGTTAAGGATAAGTGTGAAGGTCCATATGTTTGGTGGTTTGCAGGCAGAGCTAATCTTGGCCAATTAAAAGTTTGATTTTTTTGTAGGTAGAGGTCTAGTAGGGAATGATGGCTACTAGGGAAGGTAAGGCCTAGCTATTAGGTGTAAAGACTACTAGAGGCAGATGGTGTCTCCATCCGGCAGAAGATATTGGCTGCTGTGGGCTAGAGGCTCTCACCCAGCAGGGAACTGTGGCTGCTTGGGGTGAGGAATGGGATAGCTCAGCAGGGAACTTTAGCTGCTTGGGGTGGGGAGTGATCCAGCCTGATGAGTATTGTGTGCTGCTCAGGCTGGAAGTTGTTTAGACCCTGGCAGTGTCACGGTAGGTTCTATTATGCCAGGAATCATCTGGCTAAGTAGAAAGGCTCAAAAAGTCTGAAAGTCTTTAACAAAATTGACTGATCTAACAGACTTGAATCAAACAGTTGATCAAAAATGGGTTACAGCTGCTCCAGTTTGCCAGTCAAATCTGATTCCCCCTGTAAGTTGACATTAGTAAAAAACATAACTTAAGGGTCACCAGATATGAACTTATTAATCAGCATGGTTATCAGAAATTGGTCACCCAAGGGTTCTTTGCAACCTGGACCAGATACTCACTTGACAATTTAGAAGGAATAGGAGCCCAGGATCTAGGTGGTATTGCTTAGTTCTTTTTTGATATATATTAAATAATTTTCACTGTTTCAACTCTAAGAGTTGAGTCCTCCCAAAAATTTACTCAATAAAAATCAAATATCCCTTGGTCTAATCAACTTTTAAAAATGCATCCTGTAGTTGGAGTGTTGCGCTACATTCCCTACAATCTTATTCTAGGCTGGATCATTACTGGAAGATGGGGACCTGCAGTTGGAACTTTGTTGTTGGCACCTCACAATGTTAATTCAATGCCTAAAAATCTTGGAGTGGTCCCCACTGTCTTGGAAAATAAAAATTGTGCTGCATCTCAATTTCCAGAATTTTATGCTGAAGACACTCTGATTCTCTTGCAGGCCATTTATATTGGGCTCTTTTGGTTAGGGTTAATTATTTTACTTAACCCTAGTTTCACATTGGGAAATTTCACAAAACAGTATCTGAAGCTGTGTTGGTGGTTAATTGTTAACTCTATGTGGATTTGGGTGGTAATTCCCCATCAGTTAGAGACAGCTTCTTATTATCCTACAATTTCTGTCACAGGTGGGTAACACAGGCTGAAGGGTAGAAGTGTGTGCCAGCATGGTAGAGGACTTGCCTACCAGGGCTGTAAGTTTTGGATCCCTGGCAGGTAGCGCGGGCTTCCAGGGAGGGGAAGAGCTCTGAGGGATCTATATACCCTGATACACTTACAGGAGGTCTGTGAGCAAGCATCCTACCTAAAGGACTGGTAGGGTGTCCTTGTTTATGTCCCTATGGGAGCTTTGGGAAGATCCCAAAGTGAGCATTGGAGGGCATAGCTTTGCTCAGAGGTGTCATCAAGGTGGTTGCTTGGGGAAGCAGCTGAAGAACTTGGTGTGATCAGGCCTCTGGGAAGTAAAGCTTATTACTTTGCAACTGAAAGCCCAGACTTAATCACCTGGGTGAGTAAAAACAACAGCATAGACTTTGTTGATCTATGGTTGGATGGACTAAGTGGATTGCCACTTGCAAGGACCCAGTCAAACACCAGTTTAATGTAGACTCATGCCTGGGTCCACATTTTCTGGTAACAGGGACTGAGATAAAAGCTAAGGTGGTTCATAGTAGGAATCAACAGAGAAGACTAGTAAGAAGGACTGTATGATTGCATTGAAGACTAGTTGAGGGACTGTTGGTTCATGTTGAAGTTTGGAACCAAGATAATTCACTGTTCAGGTGGAACCAAGGTGGTTCCTAGTGAGGAGAGTTAGAGGATTAGCTGATCATGATGCAGAATGGCCAAAGGACCAGAAGATCATGATACAGGAGCTGGCTGAAGGACCAAAAGATGATGTTGAAGGACTAGTGTTTCAGAGAAATGAGCCAAGATTTTTCCAAATTGATTTGCTGAGGTGGGAAAATGTGGAATAACTTGCCTTGGTTTAGTAGTAAAATCAAGAAGGAATGTGGGTAAAAGTGTGTGTAAGAGAATTATTTATTAAGTTCCTAGGATAGATGAAGGTATGTGTCATGAATGACATTTCAATACTTGTATTGAAAGCCTAGAAATTGAAACCTGGGTCTCAGGGAAAGCCTTATATTGACCGGAGTAGACAGGGAACCGCCCAACTGATAGTTGGGTCAAGCCCTGGACTGCCAGAGATAGATGACCCCAAAAAGGGGGAACAGAAACCTGCCAACCTGCCAAGCGTCAATACTGGAGGTTGAAATCAACATTGGAGATCCTGTAATTAAACCCTGACCCTCCAAAGACTACTTAAGTCACACAAAGTGGACAGGAACCCGCCCACTTGTTAAATTGCAAACCTGAGTTGACAAGTTACTCCAAGACCCATCAGTCTCCCAAGGGAAATTCCCCAAATGGTCACCAGATTGATACCAACCTTGCGCCACCAAAGATCTGGACCTATGAAGAGGTTGTAGCTTGCCTTAAGGAGATTAAAATAAAACCTACTGTTAACTCTTCCAATGACCACCAGCAACTGTCAGTCTTCCATCCAGAATGGGTAGTACAATTGAACTACTCAGGTGACATAGTGAACAGTGGCGGCGGAACAAAGCATTGCCACTTCTATCCACCAGAGCAGAAACAACCTGGATCTGCTGCCCTCAAGACTCTAAGCCAAGATTCATTCCCTGCCAGTGCCTTGTCTGAAAACTTTAACCCTGCAAAAATCAAGGAAGCAAAAACCCATGGTATAAAAGCCCCAGTGGTATGGTGATGACCATATTGTCATTTTTGATAATAAAGTTTTATGAACCTTTGGTTTAAACAAATCTTACCTTATCTAGTCTTAGTGATCTTCCATCTTAACTCTAGCCAAGTAGACCATCAGGCAACCATCACCTCTGGAGACCAACCTGCCAACCCTCCCCAGGCACTATCCTGTCCCCCAGGAGCCCTCTTTGGACCTGTGCATTTTACCAACTACCTGCCCAACCCTACCTACACAGAGTACAACTTGGAGACCATCTCATTGCTGATCTCTTGGCAAGGACTAGAGAAACTGAATACATAGGACATGAAGGAAAGAGGATTGAGGTGCCGCCCTTATTGTTCAAAGACAAGTACAATTATCTGCCTGCCTACTTTGTTCTCATGACTCTGCCCTAAACCCTGCAACCCGACCGCCCAATGGAGATCCCCACTGCGGCCAAGACTATGTCCACCCAACTGTTTGGAGTACTCTACATTACTTTGACAGGAATTGTAGACACTATGGTGCCCAATTCAGGGCCCTGGTCTTTGCTTGGACAATCTATTTCCTATATAATCAAGTTAGCACCCATCTTATGGTGGGCATTACTCTCTGGCCCAGCCGTATTCTGACCCAAGCCAACCAATGCCTCTACCTATGCCTGGCTTCCTGACAGTATGTTGCTATGAGAGCTGGATAAAAAGTTGTTTTATTGGGACGTTTTCCTTGGATTTTAATATATTTGTAAATATATGGGGGAAGCATTGAAGAGGTCCAAAAATAACAATTTAAATAGTATTCTACCATTTAAATTGGTTTAGGTTAAATGCAGGGAAGACTAGCTCTGGAATAGTGAACCAATTAACGCTTTGGTGCGCAAAGAGTTGTCACTTTGAGCAGTTTGAGCAGTGGAAATTGATTTCCTAGTTGGATTGCGGTGGAACTTCAGAAATGGTTCAGTTTTTGCTCTAAACTTATTGGTTGGATTCTGGCAGGGCACCAGATGAAAATGATTGGTTGGAAGCCAAAAGCTTAAAGTATAAGCAAGGAAATAGTAAATTAACACTTTAAGCTTTTGAGAAAGTAAGTATGTAATGTTGTAACTGTACTGTTTTAGCAGAATTACAAGGGGGGGAATATTTAGAAACTAGATAATAATCTTTATTGAGAGATAGTGATTTTATAGTTAATGTGAGTCATGGATAACAGGAACATGATTGTGTAGATCACACAGTAGGATGATGAAGGGGGTGGCTTGATCCTGGTAATGAGTCAAGCGCCAAAACAAGGTATCCACCATAAGGGATCATCATTTGTTCATGTTATTGGATTTGTAAATTTGAGTTGACTTCCTAGTCTGGCTCTGAGTGGCTGGATAATTGGTTTACGGGTCACAAACCTGCTTACTCAGAACCTTGCTGGCGGGTCAAGCCTTCTGTTTCAACAGTAAGCTTAAGTTAATATAGGAAAAAGTGAGCGGCAATGGTTTAAGATTTTGAAGAAAGCCATTCTGAAGGCGGAACTGTTGAGAAAAGAACACTATAAGAAGGGGGCTAGCCAGAAAGTTATGGGTCTTTTCTGGGTCTTTTAAGTTTCTGCCAAAAGGTTTTTTGAGGCCTTTTGATTGTCAGCAGGAGCTTGTTTATACTGATACAAGTGGAATACCAAGGCCACTAGAGCTGTACAGAGAGCTAGAGCTTGAGATAAGGAGATTGTTGTGAATGCTGCCATTCACCATGTTTTGATTTTGCCTTTATTGGGTTATTTTGAGGAAGAATCCCTCTTTTTTGCTTTTGCCCTTCAAAATGAGGATGGCTCCAAACTGGGAAATACAATTGTTTGGTTTCCTAATTCTGCGCAACTCACTTGCCCCACTCATGTGTGTGGCAAGTGATCTTACCATATATGTACTGTTTTGTGGTAAAGCTACACAGTATATAATCCCAATCTTTATACCCAATAAAATTTAAGTTCTATTCACATTTTTGTCTTTGTGTCTCCACATACTTTGGTGCCTGTCTAGCCACAACTAGCAGATATCTTTCATTCAGGGCCACAAGGTAATTGCATATTCTTTCCTGCCATTCTAACCAAGACTTAGTACAAATCCAATCCTAAGGTTAGTATTCCCTGTTGTGACTCTGTGCCACGCCTCAGATTACAGCAAAAATGGTGTTCGCTACAGGGGCTGTAAGCCCCTTAGTTATCCCTTTTGCAACAATGTTTTCAGGATCTTTGCCTCCTCCCATACAGGAGCCAACTTTGCCTGAAATTACCAGTCCTCCTATTGAGGAAGACATCATCAACCCGCCTATTGTCTCTACTGTGCTGAACCTTGGGAGTGGCCCCCACTCAGTGGCCTACCCTTTGGGTACCCCTGACTTAGTACAAGTCATGATAGTAGCCCTTGGGATAGCCTGTGAGGGAGCTATCTCTTGCCTTCAGCTGCAGTTCAGCCAAGCAGAGTACTACAAATTAATTATAGCCCCACAATTTTCACAGCATCTCCTTTCAGAAGCTGGCTCTGCTGAACACTTATTGTCATCCTTTGTGCAACCCACCTTAGTCCATCATCAAATGGTTTTAGGGCTCCATGTTCAAGAGATCTCTTCTCTACAAGCCGCTGTCACTCATCACTTGGATCAGTTTTCAGCCTACCAGCAGTGGATTCACTCCCTGTTTCCCTTAGTATCTGACAAACAGCGCAACTCTGTCACCTCCCAATCCTGTTTGGTCAATTCCATCAAAAAAAATGCGCCAGTTCATCCCCAAGTATGTCTGGGAGCGTCTACATGAGTTTCACCAGTTGGAACAGCCCTGGCGTACCCAAGTAGACTCCACTCTAAACGCCTATCTCTCTGACTTTGAACAACTTGTGCAGCAGCTCAACAAGTTCAGTGTTTACTCCTTTGACCAATTACAGCAAGTAGCAGTCCATGCTGCAAAGGGCCTCTGTGAACTTTACAAGGAATTTAATCAAGAAAGGGCTGCTACTGCCACTACCATTACCAAACTCCAGACTCAAGTAAATGAACTGTCTACCTCCAAATCAGATGCCCCGCCTTCCCCTCCATCTGATGAGTTAGAAGATAGGGAACAAAGGCTATGGGATGCCATTTAAGAGTTAAGAGCGTCCACCTGCAGCAAGGATTGCCCTACTGAAGCCCCCAGCCTGACCCTCAAGTGCTTGCTCTGACAACTCAGGTTACTGACTTACAACAAGAAGTTGCTACCTTATGTGAGGTATTGGCATCTGTTGTTAGTCTGCCTGGGGTTGCTGGTGAAGATGTCTGTTGCCCTGGCTTTTCAGGAGCCCCTGCATTCACTGTGCTAGAGAGTTGATAGCTCTAGCCAACAAGGTGGATCATTTGAAACAAGACCACTTTGAACTTGATAAAGACGTACAAGAAATGAGTGAGCTAATTGATTCCATGAACAACAGGTTTGCTCCTTGCCTTTTGGTGGGTCTGTCTCTTACTCCTGGCTGGCTGAACTGTCCTTGGTAGTAACTGCACAGGGTCAGCGCCTGGATGTTACTGAGCAGCAGACCACCCTAGCTAATAATACAGGCACCCACACTGCTGAAACTTTGACTACCCTTGAGGAAAGTGTTTGTCAGCTGTGGGAAAGACAGCCCCCACTGAATCCAAAGCAGAATTCTCCCCACAAATAAATGTACTCAATAGCAACAATGGTGGCCTGACCCCAGAGACACATTTCAATCCTACTTTTAAGCAAGTCTCTGACCCCAAAACCTTGACCATTGCAGCTTTCCTAGCTATCTATGAAACTGCCATGAGAAGAGCCTCAGATGAGGTCAAGAAGGAACACATCCTAACCTGTCTGCACCTGACCTGTCAGGAGGTAGTAATGCCGGAGCTGCCCACCATTGAGACCTGGGAAGATATGAAGCAACTGCTGATTGACAAATTTGGTGGTGACCTTAGTTTGGAAGTGAAGAAGGACGCCTTCATGCACATTGCTTTCAAACCTAAGGAGACTCTAGCTGAATTTGCAGATAGATTCTACATGGAAGGGCAATAACTGATCACAAGCCGCCAGTTGACCGCACATGAAGTGTACATGGCTTGCGCTCAAGACCTCAAGGTTAACCAGCTCCTGTGTCTTCACTTCAAAGCCCATAAGACCATGCTTTCTTCCATGAAGAGCATAAAGACACTGTTTCAAGATATGCACCTTACCCATTTAGGGAAAGTTGTGCGGGAGAATTGTGCCACTTCTACCTCTGGTTTGTCTTCCTGTGGCCCATGTATCCTCACCATGAACTCACAAAATCCTCCTTGACGCCAAGGTTGCCATAACTGTTGCCATATAGGTCACCATTCCAGAGTCTACATTAATCCTCAAGTTGAAGGGGTTGATCCCAAAGAGCAGGCGGGAAAAGAACAGTCAACCTAGAGGCAGAGATGCTCTTGGTTGACAATTCCTCCCAGTTTCCTTTGATTCCCCCTCCATTGCTGACTCTGAGCCTGCTGACACTGAGGCTCCTCCCATTCTTCTGCTATTTCATGACATATCTGATGACTCTGACATGGACAATTCTGATATGGAAGATCCTGACGCCTATGGATATTCAGTCATGGCTGTCACTGAAACTATTGCTGTCCCTTATAAGCTATGTTCTGGGAAAACTACAAAAACTACCAGATCTCTGCCTGAGGCAAAAGAGGTTGTCTCTTGCCCCTACCTCACTCAAGCCAAGAGATCTCCTGTGCTTGTAAAATCTTCTGAGGAAGCTGCTGAGGTTGCTGACGCTGTGTTCAAAAATGTTTCAGTCTTTCCCCCTCTCCAGACAGTCTATAAGGAGTTTCCAGGCCTAAGATGCATTATTAAAAGATGGGACAAAGAACTGGCAGAAGCCCAAGACATTCTGGCTGTCCTCCCTCCCTTTGGCTGTACTACCACTTGTGTGGAAACCTCCATCCAAAAGGTGAAGATTAAGGCTTTCTTGGACACTGGATCTCCTGTGAATGTTGTCTCCTCAAAGATTGTCAAGAAGCTTAAACTTGCCCCCAACCTTAAATATCATCAGTCATATGGCACAGCTGGGCTATCCATGACTTGGGCTATAGGAGCTTATTCTTCTCTTCCCATGTGGTTTGGCAAACTACTCTTGGCTGCGCCAGCCGTTGTCTTGGAGAATGAGAGTTACAACCTCCTAGTTGGCACTCAATTCCTTAGGGAATATAATGGGATTATCAACTTAAAGGACGAATACCTCTCTATCTTAGGATATGAGGCACCTATGATCTTTGAAGAGCCAGTTAAAGTTCCTGGGAAGCGCCTCAAGACATGTGCCTTAGAATATCATACTGGTTTTTTCTCTCTAAAATACTGTACCCATTCCTCCTCCAAGAAGTGCCCTCCTATGACATGTCTTGC